>ML814138.1:30061-58638 GCA_009831015.1 Picea engelmannii | reverse complement strand
AAACTAAACTTTATGCATTCATCACTAGAATTATCTCCTTCCTTTTGTTTGTGGTAAAAGTGGCTTCATGATGGATGTCCCCACTCACTATGTGTATCGCCATTTATATTGTGGTTGTTTTTTATATTATTTTTATCGGTGTTTTCGTTTTTGTTTATTTCTTTTCTATTTTTGATTAATACAAAGTTTACTACCAAACTCACATTCCTCTTGCAGTAGAACATATTACTTTGGAAAACACTTCTAACATAAAGGTTCATTACTAATGCTTTGAGGTTCTTAAAGAAAATAAGATTACTTACTTTAAAAAAAACTTATTGTTAAAAGAACAAAATTCTAACCATTTAAAACTCAAAGTTCATAGTTTTTTTACTTATATATGCAAATGCCTATCTAAACCAAAGTGTCTAGTAAAATCCATTGTTACATAATTTAGGTCTAAACCAAAGAGTCTAGTAAAATCCATTGTTACATAATTTAGATATAGGTATGTTATTGATATTTTCCATCATAAATGGAATATTCTGTTAAATCAATTTGAATTGTTATATTGGTTAGTAACATAATTTATTTTAAATTGGTGTTTATGTTTTTTCAGCATTAGTTCTATAGCATTGTTGATTAGCCAAAGTGTTATTTATAGACAACATATTAACATTGTTGGTGAGCAATGCTTATCAAATGACCTAGCATAACCTCCTAATGAATGAAAATGTTAAAGCAATAGTTTTAAACGTATACAAGAAAACAAAGGAAAAGTTCATTAAAAATGTCATATTCATGGTAAGGAGAGAATTTTGGAATGTTCTTCAATCAAAGTTTTAATATCAGGTTAAGGAAACCTCAAAGCTCATTTGATCGTTCATGTTGGACATAGTGGTACGATATTTTCATTGATGTCAACAGGGTGCAGAAGAATCCATTATAAACCCAAAGCTCAAAAGGAAGAATCATGTTTGTTGATATAGTTCTCAAGAAAATCTTGGACCATCAGATCAAACAGAAGCCAGAGCCTACACAGAAGAATCCCTTGTGAAGGATTATGGAAATCTAATCATCCATTCAAATTCTGGGAGTAATTGCAACCATCAGACCAATTAGAACCATTGATCAAAGCCAAGTGGAAGGATAGCGTAAGTTTCGGGACATCGAAACTTCACCACTTCGGCAAACATTGAAGATTAGGCAGAGGCACAAAATGACGAAGTCATGAAATCCTGCCAGTCGTTAGATCAAGGAGGGAATTTAGATGAATTCTCAACCATCTGATAGATTTTAGTGGAAGGACAGTGTAAGCCACAATATCTTGGAGTCTCGGATTATTCGAACTCATGAATATCATTGATCTAAGATCTATGTGGGAGTAATATGAGTCGTTGGATCAGGTGGTCAACTCTGGCGCTGAGAACTTTGGCGAAAAGGAGCCTAGAACAGGTAAGTTCACTTGAAGGTCGGAGCCCCAAAGTTTCGAAGTGAATGAGGGCCATCAGGTCTGGGCAATGCATGGTGACCGTTGGATTAGGATAGGTGGTTCAAATGGTGGTCAACTTCAGCGCTAACCACTCCGATGAAAAGGAGCCTAGAACAGGTAAATTTACTCAAAGGTTGGAGCCCGGAAGTCCTGAAGTGAATGACGGTCATTGGATCAAGAATTCAGGTGAAAACTAGACCGTCCGATATGGAGTAATGATCCAAAGGAGAAATACATATGACACTTTAGGAGATCCATGTCAGCAAAGACACGTGGGACAATAAGATGATGACAAGTGTCAAAATACATATGGCACATAAGTCTGTGAAATTCAAAAATCAAGGTGACACATGGCACACTCACTATAGGTCCACATCATCATAGGTGAAGACAACACGCCATCTCAATCTGGGATTACAGCCTCCAAGGATATTCAACTTCTCCTACTAGAAAAATGTCTGAAACGTCGAAGGGCAAATTCGCGAACTAATGTTGGTCAGTTATATAAGATCCTCTATATTCTCTCATGATCGTTAGATCAAGGGTAGTGGAAGGATAGAGTAAGCATGAGATATCAACCAACAACAAGCATTCATCATCGTTTTATGACTTATTCGGTAGGTAAACCTTCAGAGAGATTGAACTACCTTAGAGTTCGAATATCCTGGAGTCCCAAATCTCTGAAGTTCTGGAGTAAATGATAGACGTCCATCTCAACGTCCAAATTAAAACGTGATCGTTGATCTTGATAAGTGATTAAACACATGTTTGGCTTAACACCTAGCCACCACCCATGGTCGTATGAATAGTGGTCCCGAAGTGCTTTTGTCCAAAATTTAACACATATAGTAAGAGTTTTATCTCATTCAAGAAGGAATGTTGAACCAGATAGGATTTGGACTTTGTCCTGATATATATTAAGTAATCCAATACTTGCAATGCATTAAAAAGCTAATCAAAAATATTAAATCTGATCAATTTAAATTGAGAATGAAATAAAGAGGAATGGGATTGAGTTAAGAGAAATCAATCCATATATGTGATCGATTTATGAAAATCCCTCTCACTAAATTGAAAATCTTTCACGATAATGTATGATTAACAATGGAGGAAAAACAAACAGTATTATTGTTAATTTAAATGAAGAGGTGCAAGAGTCCAAACAAAGGGGCACAATGCTTCAACGCTCACACCAGTTGGAAGACTATATAGAAAAGAAAGAATGGTGAAGAAGAGGTGTTTCTGCAGTCCATATCCAAGACCAAAAGTAGAAGCAGATTCCAAAGAAGAAGAACCGATGATACTTATGCAGTGAGGGTGGAAGGGAGGAGCAAGGAAGGATTCACATCCTTTAATAAGTAAAGTGTGAATAAAAGGGAGTTGGTGCTTCCTAGGGTTGGTGCCTAAAGACAAGGGAGTTGGTGCTTCCTAGGGTTGGTTCCCTAAAGACAAGGGAGTTGGTGCTTCCTAGCGTTTGTTCCCTAAAGACAAGGGATTTGGTGCTTCCTAGGGTTGGTGCCCTAGAGACAAGGGAGTTGGTTCTTCCTAGGGTTGGTGATCCAGGTGGATATTGGTGGCCACCCTCCTATTCCACTTAGACTCCCACCATTGTTTCTTTTAGTTTTCAGTTTCCTTAATTGTAACACAATTTACTATTTTTGGTAGTTTTTCGGGTCCTGAACTTCCAGATCCATTTCGAGGCCCTAAACGACGTGTTTTGGGCATCAAACTCCAATGAAAATTAGTTTGCATTATACTATGATATTTGTTTTCAATAATTGTAGTCCTCAGATAGATATTTATAATGATGTATCATATGCGTCAAACGGAGATAGTATGCCAAAGTTACGACCCCGAGAAATTGATGTACCAATTTACCCTGACGGGGCCCATATTCTGGCGTTTCATCTTCTAGGGTTAGGTTTTTGGATGTTTAGGTTTTTTGTTGTTTCTCAATAATATATAGGCATTCGAGCCTCATTGTAACACAGAGTTCATAGGCCTATAGCCGCCACATCTCTTCTCAGAGATAAGATACCAGTGCCCTAGCTAGTTTATTTCTATTATGTGTGTAAACAAATTTCAGTTCTTTGATATTAATGAAATGAAGTGTTATTTCCACTGCATCTTTGTATTCATGGTTATTTGTGTATTCTGTTGCATTCCTGTATAAATTCAGATCAGTGGTATCAGAGCGGTTTGCTCTTTCTCGATCCTTTTTTTCATGTCCCCAATGAGATCGAGGTATAAGGAGTTAGGGCTCGATATGGTTGAACCTTTGCAAGATCTGCCTCGCAAACCCCAATGACCACCCATGGGGGACGAAAAGAAAGACGAGAGAGCAGGAGATCCTATCAAAACATTTCTCTAGGAGGCCCTTGAAAAACAAAGGAACACGATGATGGATAACTTTGCCCATATCCTTCAACGATTTCCCACTGGCGGCGTATCTGCATCCAACAATCACTCTGGAGGGGAAACCTCTTTTAAGGTACAAGTAAAATTTTACATTCCCATATTTGATGGAAAAATATATGCATACACTGTAGATAGATGGTTGAATCTATTAGAATAATATTTCTCAGTTCATGACTTTTCTGATCGAGAGAAGATTATTGTTTCATTGCTCAAAGCCACCCCCCATGTGAAGGACTGGTGGGAAACCTACTATGAGAAAAAGGATGAGGAGGAACCCTCTCTATTCTCAGTTGTACCCACTTGGAATTCTTTTTGAGACACCATAAAGGAACAATATTATCCTGTGGGGAGCTATAAGGACAAGTACATGCAATGGACTACGCTGCGACAACAAATGGATCAAGATGTGCATGAGCTGACGAATATGTTCCATACCATGCGCACAAAGTTGGGTATCAAATATTCAGAGAAACATTTGGTGCTGAAGTACCACAGTTGTCTACATAGATACATTTAGGAGGAAATGGAGTTCCTCGACATCTCCTCTCTTTGTACGACATACCAGTATGCTGCTAAGATTGAGCAGAAATTCAAACAGAAGAAGCGAGATTTTGGATCTATGAATCAAAAGCAAGCGAAAAGTGCCCCCAAACCGCAGAACAAAGGACAAAGACAAGGCATGACGGCTCAAGAGAACTTGCCAAATCCACAAGAAAATAACAACACCGTGAAGCCGAAGAAGGACACAGGAAAGTGGTGTGAGTTCCATAAGAGCTCCACTCACAACACAAGTGAGTGTTGGGCCAAATAGTCACTAGTGGCCGAGATGAGGGCTTCTGAATCAGATGCATGCTTCAACACTGAATTAGAACCCAAGAAGGGGAATGACAGAGGGAAGTAGATTATTGATGTGGATCCCAACACCACCATTGCCACCACGAATATCCAAAAGGAAGAATTGAAAGATCCAGAGGAGGAGGAGCTTGTCTTCCACTCACAGATGTGGGTAAAGGGTTCCCCGCTAAAATTCATTGTCGACAGTGGGATCTAAAAAAACATCATTTCATCAGAGGTCATGAAGTGGTTGGGCTTTCCGACCACAACACACCCACAACCGTACACCATTGGGTGGCTTCATCAAGGATGGGATCTCCGCGTTGGCCAGCAGTGCCTCCTTCCCTACAACACCGAGCCCTTCAATGATGAGGTATTATGTGACATTGCTCCTCTTAATGTTTGTGATGTATTATTAGGCCAACCATACTTGTGGAAGCAACATGTTGTGTATGAGTCTCAGCTTCGCGATGTTATTGTTACCTTGGGAAATAGGTTGTATAGGATACCAGAGGTACCACCGCCTTCCGCTATCTCTTTGGTTACTACAAAACGATGCAGTAAGCTCATTTCCAAAACTGAGAAATTTGTTTTCCTGATGATCCACCCTCAGGGAAAGAAGAATACTGTGGCCACGACCTCCAGATAGGGATCCTCTGCACGACAAAAAAAAATGGACAAGGTCATGGAGGAGTGCCGGGACATCTTCACCTCACCTGTAGGGGTGCCTTTTCACTATCATGTCAAGCACCCCATCGATCTGACCCCAGGTGTGTCGCTTCCCAATGGAATGATCTATTGGTGCTATGTTATGGAGAATGATGAAATCAAGAAGCAGATTCAGGAGTTGCTGCAGAAAGGTCACATTCGGCCAAGTTCATCGCCCTATGGGAGCCTAATCATGTTGGTGTAGAAGAAGGATGGGACTTGGAGACTCTATATTGACTATCGGGCTTTGAACAAGATCACTGTCTGGAATAGGTACCCAATCCCATGGATTGATGACCTTCTGGACCAACTCAAAGGGGTGAAATATTTTATCAAGATCGACTTAAAGTCTGATTATCACCAGGTACCAATCGAATGGTATGATGTGTGGAAGACTGCCTTCAAAGCCAAGGAGGGCCTTTTCGAATGACTAGTCATGCCTTTCAGGTTAACGAATGCTCCCACAACCTTCATGATGTTGATGGATGACATATTGCGACCATTCACTAACTCAATTGTAGTAGTGTACTTCAATGACATCCCTATCTTCAGCCAGACTTGGGAAGAGTACCTCCACCACATCCTATGGGTCCTCCAAACACTGCGTAAACACAAGTTGTGTGCCAATTTTGAGAAGTGCAATTTTGGCATGACCTAGGTTCAATATCTGGGATACATTATTGATGAACGTGGGGTGCATGTGGTTCCAACCAAGATCCAAGTCATCTCGGATTGGCTAGCCCCGACCACTCTGACAGAGCTTCACAACATTCTGGGTCTTGCTAATTTCTACCGTAGGTTCGTGTTGGGATTATCTCATATCACTTGGCCCTTGAGTCAAGTCACCAAGGGAGGAGCGGAAAAAAAATTATTTTGGTTGGAATCTCAACAAAAGGTGTTCGTACAATTGAAACATCACCTCTGTTGTGACCTAGTTCTCACATTACCAAACTTGCAACAACCATTTGAGATCGAGACAGATGCCTCTGAATATGCTATTGGGAAATTTCTTACTCAATAGGGGCATCCAGTGGCATATCACAGTGTGACATTGTCTGACACAGTCCGAAAGTATCCCACTTATGACAAAGAAATGTATTCCATTGTGCAAGATTGACGAAAATGGAAGCATTACATTTTGGGGAAGGAAACGATCATCTACACAAACGACCGACCCCTACAGTTCATACAGACACAAGGGAAGTTGCAGAACGATCGCCATCAAAAGTGTTCCACATATCTGCAACAATTTGATTTGAACATCAAGTACAATAAGGGCAACACCAATAATGTTGTAGACTGCCTTAGCTGACCACCGATCATTGCGATAACCACCGTGCTCAACTCTTATGGGCACGAGACTTCTGATTGGTCACTTCTCTATAAGAGTGATCTAGATTTCGGCCACACATACAAGACACTCTTGGATGGTAATCAAGTTCCAAATTTTCACCTCCAGGATGCACTACTATGTCACCCGGGACACCTTTTTGTTCATTCAAGAGAGCATGCCAAGATGATTTTGGAAGCACACTATAGTCGGGTCGTTGGGCATTTCAGGGTCGAGAAAACAATGGCAGTACTGCAAAAGTATTTCTATTGGCCAAACCTTCGACACGATGTCGGGAAGTACATCAGATCCTGCACTGCCTGTGCCATTGCTAAACCGACCATCAAGAAGCAAGGCCTATATAATTAGCTGCCTACCCCTAGTCAACCTTGGGAATCCATCTCCATGAATTACATGTCGGGCCTTCCTTCTACTAAGCATGGAAATGACTGTGTTTTCATGGTCGTCGACAAATTCTCAAAGATGGCCATTATGGTGTCTTGCAAGAAGAATATCACAACAAAAGCCACTGCTAAACTCTTCTTTTAACGAGTGTGGGTACACTTTGGGATCCCACAGTCTATCATCTCATATTGGGACAACAGGTTCCTCAGAAAATTTTGGTCCAGCCTTTGGTCAATGCTGGACACCAAGCTCACCAAGTCCACAACTTTCCATCCCCAAACTGATGGCCAGATAGAGGTCATCAACAGGATGATCGTACACATTTTGCGCATGTACAACTCAAAGAATCCACACACATGGGATGATATCCTCCCCTATGTACAACATAGCTATAAATGGGCCCTCCACTGCTCAAACGACCACATCCCCCTTCAGATGGGCTTAGTATTCCAACCATTATGTCCCATTGACGCATCCATACCATTTGCAGCTACTCATGTTGATTCGTCTCATGTCCAGTCCGAAGCTTCCAATTAGAACAACTTCATTGAGCACATTCAACACATTTTCCAACAGGTTCATGACATATTGGATAGAGCCAATTCTAAGTACAAGCAGTGGCATAATCAACATTGGGTGCAACATAACTTCCAGGTGGGCGACAAAGTGTGGCTACATTTGCAGAAGGAGCGCCTCATTGGACCCCACCGCAAGCTTTTCCCTCTCCGATATGGGCCATACACCATCACCAAGGTTGTAGGGGACAATTCCTTCGAGCTCAATATCCCACCATTCCTTGTTCTGCACCCAGTGTTCAATGTGGACCACCTTTGGCCTTACTTTCCACCTCTACTGGACACATCTGACATGGCAGAACAACTCACACCAACAGAGTTAAACCCATACTGCATGGAACAAGCCACGACTGATCAAATTATGGACACACAGATCAATAACACCCGCTAACAGAGGATATGGCTATATTGATTTGTCAAAGTAGGCCAACTCCTTCACCAGGGCAAGTGGCTCACTAGTGACCAAGTTCAGTAGAAGTTTTCTCATCTCATGGAGGAACTCAACGAAATGGGGACCATTGCTTCCTAAGGGGGGAGGAATGAGCCAGGTGGATATTGGTGGCCACCCTCCTATTCCACTTAGAACCCCACCATTGTTTCTTTCAGTTTTTCAATTTCCTTATTTGTAGCACAATTTACTATTTTTGGCAGTTTTTCGGGTCTTGAACTTCCAGAGTCATTTTGAGGCCCTAAACGACATTTTTTGGGCATCAAACTCCGACGAATATTGGTTCATTCCAAACCATGATATTTTTTGTTAATAGTTGTAGTCCTTAGATAGATATTTCTAACGATGTATCATATGCCTCAAACAGAGATAGTATTCCAAAGTTACATCCCCGAGAAATTTATGTACCGATATACCCCACCGAGGCCCATATTCTGGCGTTTCATCTCCTAGGGTTAGGTTTTTGGATGTTTAGGGTTTTCGTTGTTTCTTAATAATATATAGGTATTCAAGCCTCATTATAACACAAAGTTCAGAGGCCTGTAGCCGCCACATCTCTTCTCAGAGATAAGCTACCAGTGCCCTAGCTAGTTTATTTGTATTATGTCTGTAAACAAATTTCAGTTCTTTGATATTAATGAAATGAAGTGTTATTTTCGCTGCATCTTTGTATTCATGGTTATTTGTGTATTTTGTTGCATACCTGCATAAATTCAGATTAGTTGGTTCCCTGAATAAGGGGATTCGTGTCTCCTAGAGTTGGTTCTCTAAAAAGGATTGGTGTCCTTCATTATCTTAGATGATTCTCTATAAAACATTGTAAATTCCTGTTAATTATTTTTATATAATTGATTTTGTGTACAATTCCATTGTTGATCTTTGTGGAGATTAATAAAATAACAAAGTAATTACTAATTGGTTAAAAAGAGGTAATACTTATTCATGCCCCCCTCTCAGTATTTCCAACAATTGGTATCAGATCCAGTGCCTTCAACAAAGTCTAATAACTGGAAGGTAGATCCTGAAATGGATAAGCAAGAAGGAATTCCATCCAACAAAGCACCATTGTTTAATGGAGGTGGTTATTCTCTTTGGAAAATAAGGATGAAAAGCTACATGTTGGCTCTTGGTTTTGATGTCTGACAATCTCTTGTATATGTTTACACTGCACCAGCTACTCCACCCACAAATACTGCAAGAAATAATATTTGCAATGAAAACTCAAGAGTTGTTAATGCCATTCTAGGAGGATTAAAAAATTCCATATGTGTCAAGGTAATGCATTGTAAGTCAGCTAAGGAAATATGGGACAAATTGGAGGTCGTATATGAAGGCAATAGCAAAGTCAAGGAAGCAAAACTACAAACCTATAGAGCTCAGTTTGAAAATTTGAAAATGAAAGAAGAAGGGAGCATTACTGAAAACTTTCATAGGGTGGATGAGGTAGTTAATTCAATCAGAGCAACAAGAGAATAACTTACCGATAAACCTATTGTAAAAAATATCTTAAGGTCATTACCTATGAGATATGGTGCCAAGATATCCACAAGTGAAGATAGTCGAGAACTTGACAAAATCATAGTAGATCAACTTCATGGAATTTTTACAGCATATGAGATGAGAACAGGGAACATAAAACCATCAAAAGGAGAAACAACCTTTAAAGCATCTAAAACAAAGATGTAGCAGAAGCAAAAGGCTAATGATAAGTTATTAGATATATTTGATGAAGAAATTGCTAACTTCATGAAAAAAACTCAAGAAAGGGACTAGGAAATACAAAGGAAAGATTCCTCTAATATGTTTCAATTGTGGAAAAATTGGACACTTTGCCAATAAATGTTCCTATCCTAAGCATGAGGAAAGTGATGATGAAAGAACCTTAAAAAATTAGAAGAAAAACAATACCAAAGATAAGAAGAAGTTCTACAAGAAGAAGAAAATGTTCTTTACCCAAGAAGACAGTAGCTCATATGAAGAAAGTGAAGAAGAAGAGCCAGAGCTTCTATTTATGGGAATAAAAACTCAATATGATAATCATTCAAAAGATGAAGAATAAGTGAACCTCGAGGAATAATTCATTCGTGCAATTGAACAACTAAGAAAATCTAAAAATCAAAACAAGGTACTAAGGGAACAACTTCTATAAATTGAAGAAACTACTAAAAAAAGAGAAAAAAAAGTTTCTAAAACCCTTAATGAGTCAGAACAATTGATTATTAAGTTAAAAACTCAACTCCAAGAAACTAAAAGAAAAGAGGAAATATTGAATAAAGAACTCAATGAAAAACAACAAATATGTAAGGCATTGGAGGATGAAATAGT
The DNA here is from genome assembly GCA_009831015.1 of Picea engelmannii. Lineage (NCBI taxonomy): Eukaryota > Viridiplantae > Streptophyta > Pinopsida > Pinales > Pinaceae > Picea > Picea engelmannii. Next base: position 48,124 of record ML814138.1, on the reverse strand, counting down.
TCAACTAAAAGGGAAATTAGAAAAGGAAGATATCCAGTCTAAGTTTGAAAACAAATCAAAAATCCTAAATAACATTCTTAGCAGTTAGATATCATCAAATGATAACACAGTACTAGGATATGATCCCTCTACAGAACAATAAAATGACAAAATCAACTATGCAAATTTTCTTAAAAACCCCATAAGAAGAAAAAAAACAAGACAAGAACAACACCATTGAAAAACCATCTCAAATGAATATAAATCTTTACTTCCTACTAAAGAAGAAGATCACCAGAAGAAGAAAATCATCAGAAGGAATCCCTCTAATAGAAATCAATATATCTTTCTTGGTTATTGTTATTCCTGCAAAAATTTTGGACATAAATCAATACACTGTAAAGCTTATAGAAAGTACAAGCCAAGAAATGTCCAAAGATATGAAAGTAATAAGGATAATGCAGAAAGAATAAATTATAACTCCTTCTCTCCCTTACAAGACTACAATATTGAATGTTACAAATGCAACAACTATGGTCATAAAGCTAGTGAATGTAGATTGTCAAAATATGACAAAAGGATAAATATTCCCAATTATCAAAAAGTATGGAGGAAAACAAAAACAGAGTGAAATGTATCCCTATATGCAAGAAACAAAGGATGTCAGTGGTATATATACAGTTGATGTTCCAAACACATGAATGGAGATCAAAGCAAATTTCTCAAGTTAAACAAGAAAGGAAAAGGAAAAGTAACCTTTGGAGATAATATGTCAGCCAAAATACTAGGAAAAGGCACTATCAGTTTAAGAAATAACAAAACCAAAGAAGAATATGTACTTCTAGTAGAAGATATCAAACCTAATCTCCTAAGTGTAAGTCATAAATGTTATCAAGGTCACATACTGACCTTTGATTCTTAGAAATGTGAGATTAGAAGAAAGGACATTGGTAAGCTGGTAGCAGTTGCACCAAGAGCATATAGTAATATGTACATCCTTAATATAGATGAAGGATAAAAATGTTGTTTAAGCCAAGTAGATGAAAGATGGCTATGGAATAGAAGTTTGGGACATTTAAGCTTTGACAACTTGATCAAAGCCAATGAGAAGGAAGCAATAAGGGATCTACCAAAAGTTATTAAGCCTTTAAATTCTATTTGTAAACATTGTCAAATCAGGAAATAAACAAGAGTTAGGTTCAAAACAAAAGATCATTCCACAACAAAAACTTTAGAACTTATTCACACAGATCTATGTGGGCCTACCAGAGCTAAAATTACTTATGGTGAACATTATTTTATGTTTATTGTTGATGATTACATTAGATTGACCTGGGTATATTTTCTAAAGGAAAAATCAGAAGCCTTTGAGAAATTTAAAACATACAAAGCCCTTGTAGAGAATGAAACAAATATTAAAATTAAATTTCTGAGATCAGAAAATGGAGGAGAATTCGCCTCTAAAGAGTTCATTCAATTCTGTGAAAAACATGGTATCGAAATGCAATTTTCATCTCCCATGACTCCTCAACATAATGGAGTAGTAGAAAGGAAAAACATAATAGTTCAAGAAGCTGCAAGAACCATGCTAAATGAAGCCAAGCTTCCAATTAAATTCCGGAGAGATGAAATCTACATGGAAGTTCACATACTTAATCGAGTTTAGTTGAGACCCAACCATGAAAAAACTCCTTATGAACTATGGTTCGACATGCCAACTTCTTTAAAACACTTTAGAATTTTTGGAAGTAAATGTTACATTAATAACAATGAAGATAATTTAGGAAAGTTTGATCCAAGATCCGATGAAGGGATATTTTTAAGGTATTCACCTAATAAGAAAACATATATATGTTATTATCTTAGACTACTAAAGATAGTTGAAAGTGCCAATGTAAAGATAGATGATCTAAAAAGGGGCATATCCCAAGACATATCAAAAATTGATAAAAATTCTCAGCAAGATGATAATGATGTAGAATCTCAGCAAGAAGATGATGATAATTAAACACGGGAAAATGAACCGTATAATGATGAAGAAAACAATGAAGAAACACCCTTTCCTAAAGCTCCATCGAAAAGAGTTCAAAAGAATCATCCTGAAAGTCATATTATTGGAGATAAAAATGTAGGAGTGGAAATAAGAAGGAGACGCACATTTGAATCAGAACAAGAAATGTTATCCCTGATAGAACCTAAGTTATTTAGAGAAGCCAACAAAAGAAAATATTGGATAAAATCAATGAATGAAGAGTTAGACCAAATAGAGAAGAACCAGACCCGGGAACTAGTTCCAAGACCCAAGGATAAGAATGTGGTGGGAACTAAGTGGATATTCAAGAACAAACTAAATGAAAATGGGGAGATTATAAAGAACAAAGAAAGGTTAGTTTGCAAAGGATATTCCCAAGTGGAAGGTATTGATTTTGAAGATACCTTTGCTCTAGTAGAAAGACTTGAGGCCATCAAAATGTTCCTAGCATTTGCATGCTTCAGAAAATTCAAAATCTATCAGATGGATGTCAAGTCATCATTCCTTAATGGAACACTAGAAGGAGAATTCTATGTTGACCAACCAGAAGGATTTATGTTAGCAGAAAAGTAGGACTATGTGTGCAAACTAAAAAATGCCTTGTATGGTATTAAACAAGCCCCCAGAGCATGGTTCTCAAGGCTTGATCAATGCCTGCAGAAACAAGGATATAAGAAAGGGACTACTGACAACAACTTATACATCAAAATTGAGAATCAAAACATGATTGTCGTGGTGGTATAAGTAGATGACATCATATTTGGAATTAATCTTACTATACTAAGCAGAAAGTTTGCAACCGAAATGAAAGAAGAATTTGAAATGTCTATGCTAGGAGAACTATCCTTCTTATTAGGTTTACAAGTAACTCAAACATAAAAGGGAATATTCATTTCCCAAGCCAAATATATCAAGGAAATGATAAATAAATTCCAAATGGAAGACAATAAACCTATGAGTACTCCCATGGTCACTAGATGTAAACTAATCCTAGAAGATGACTCACCAAAAGTAGACCAAACAATGTACAAATCAATGGTTGGAAGTCTGATTTATTCAACAACAACAAGGCCTGACATCATGTAGGATGTAGGACTCATACAGAGATTTCAATTTGCACCTAAAGAAACTCACTTAAAAATGGTAAAGAGAATATTCAGATATGTTAAAGGCACCTTAGAACTTGGATTATGGTATCCAAAAGATAAAGACTTCAATCTAACTACATACACTAATGCAGATTGGGTCAATAGTATAGATGATAGGAAAAGCACCAGTGGTGGAGCATTCTTTTTAGGAAAGTGTCTAGTGGCATAGCTAAGTAAGAAACAAACATCCACATCACTCTCCATAGCATAGGTGGAATACATTGTTGTTGCATCCTCCTGCACACAAGTTATTTGGATGAAGCAAACATTAGAAGATTTACAAATAAGATATGATGACCCCATTACTATTAATTGTGATAACTCTAGTACCATAAGTATCTCTCAAAATTCAGTAATGCATTCTAAAGCCAAACACATTTCAATTAAATACCATTTCTTAAGAGATCAGGTTACCCAAAAGGTGGTTAAAATAGTAGATGTGGACACCAAAGAACAAATTGCAGACATATTTACAAATCTGTTTCTCAGGAGTACCTTTGAAAATCTTTGACATAAATTGGGAGTAATTCACATACCTCATTAAAACCATAAAAATCGTATTAGAATAAAAGGGGCACATGGTCAGGGGGAGCAAAGAAATATCCCCTCTACCATTGATGTCAAAGGGGGAAGAAATTGATAAGCAACATAAATAAAAATATTTCAAAAAGAAAAGGTTTCCATGAATTCCAAAGAGGGAGAATGTTGGACACAGTGGTACGATGTTGTCATTGATGTCAATAGGGTGAAAAATAATCCAGTATAAACCTAAATATCAAAAGGAAGAATCATGTCCGTTGATATAGTTCTCGGGAAAATATTGGACCGTCAGATAATAGAGAAACCAGAGCCTACACAGAAGAATCCCTTATGAAGGATCGTGGAAATCTAATCATTCATTCAAATTTCGGGAGTAATCACAACCATCATATCAGTTAGAACAATTGATCAAAGACAAGTGGAAGGATAGCGTAAGTTTCGGGACATCGAAACTTCACCACTTTGACGAACATTGGAGATAAAGAAAAAGCAAAAACTCACAAACTCACAAAATCCCGCCAGCCGTTAAACCAAAGGAGGGACTTAAGATGAATTCTCGACCATCCGATCGAGTTTAGTGGAAGGAAAGTGTAAGCCACAATATCCCAGAGTCTTAGATTAAACGAACTCATGCATACCATTTATCTAATATCTCCTTGGGAGAAATAAGAGCCATTGGATCAGGTGGTCAACTCTGGCACTGACCAATCCGACGAAAAGGAGCCCATAACAGGTAAGTTCACCTGAAGGTCGAAGCCCCAAAGTTCAGAAGTGAATGAGGGCCATCAAATCTGGGAAATGCATGTAGACCGTTGGATGAGGATAGGTGGGTCCAATGGTGGTCAACTTCGGTGCAGACCACTTGAGCGAAAAGGAGCCTAGAACATGTGAATTTACCTAAAGGTCGGATCCCCAAAGTCCCGAAGTGAATGAGGTTCATTGGATCAATAATTCAGGTGAAAACTAGATCGTCCGATATAGAGTAATGATCCAAAGGAGAAATACATATGACACTTCATGAGATCCATGTCAGCAAGGACATGTGGGCCAATAAGATGATGACAAGTGTCAAAATACATATGGCACATAAAGTCTGTGAAATTCACAAATCAAGGTGACACATGTCACACTCACTATAGGTCCACATCATCATAGGTGACGACAACATGCCACGTTATAATAGGATTACAGCCTCCGGGGATGTTCATCTTCCCCTACTAGAAAAATGCCTGAAGCACTGAAGGGCGAAGTCGTGAACTAATGTTGTTCGTTGATCTAAGATCCTCTAGATTATGTCATAATCGTTAGATCAAGCATAGTGGAAGGATAGAGTAAGCATGAGATATTAACCGACAACAAGCTATCATCGTCATGTTATGACTTATTCGGTAGGTTAACCTTTGGAGAAATTGAACTACCTTAGAGTTTGAATATCCTGGAGTCCCGAATATCCGAAGTTCCGGAGTAAATGACAGACGTCCATCTCAACGTCCAAATTAAAATGCGACCATTGATCTTGATAAGTGATTAAGAAGATGTTTGGCTTAACACCTAGCCACCACCTATGTTCGTATGGAATATATGTTCCGAAGTGTTTATGTGTGAAATTTAACACACTGAGTAATAATTTTATCTCGGCCAAGAAGGAACATTGAACCAGATAAGATATGGACTTTGTCCTGATTTATCTTAAGTAATCCAATACTTGCAATGCATTAACAAGATAATAAAAAAGCTTATATCTGATCAATTTAAATTGAGAATGAAATAAAGAGACATGGGATTGAGTTAAAATAAATCAGTCCATATCTATGATTGATTTATGAAAATCCCTCTCACTAAATTGAAAATCTTTCACAATAATGTATGAATAATAATGGAGGAAAAAAAACCGGTATTATTGTTAATTTAAATGAAGAGGTGCAATGGTCCAAACAAAGGGACACAATGCTTCAACGCTCACACCTGTTGGAATACTATATAGGAAAGAAAGAATGGTTAAGAAGAGGTTTCTCTACAGTCCAGATCAAAGACCAAAAGTAGAAGCAGAGTCCAAAGAAGAAGAACTGATGATACTTATGCAGTGAGGGTGGAAGGGAGGGGAAAGGAAGGATTCACATTCTTTACTAAGTAAAGTGTGAATAAAAGGGAGTTGGTTCTTCTTAGGTTTGGTGCCCTAAATACAAGGGAGTTGGTGCTTCCTAGGGTTTGTGCCCTAAAGAAAAGGGAGTTGGTGCTTCCTAGGGTTGGTGCCCTAAAGAAAAAGGAGTTGGTGCTTCCTAGTGTTGGTGCCCTAAAGGCAAGGGAGTTGGTGCTTCCTAGGGTTGGTGCCCTAAAGATAAGGGAGTTGATTCTTCCTAGGGTTGGTTCCTTGAAGAAGTGGATTCGTGTTCCCTAGAGTTGGTTCTCTAGAAAGGATTGGTGTCCTTCACTATCTCATATTATTCTCTATAAAAACTTGTAAATTCCTGTTAATTATTTTTATATAATTGATTTTATGTACAAGTCCATTGTTGATCTTTGTGGAGATTAATAAAATAACAAAGTAATTACTAATTGGTTAAAAAGAGGTAATACCGATTCACCTTCCCCTCTCAGTATTTCCAACAATTCCTACCTACAAGAATCCATTGGAGTTAGTGACTATCAAACTCTCAGATACTTTCTCTTATCGTTATAATTAACTCATAAAACCCAACTTTTTATGAGGCTTTAGATGATTCTTCTTGTTTGTCTTGTGTACAATTTGTATTGCTAGTGTGTGCTCAAATCAAATCACCAATAGATAGTAATATTTTAAATGAAATCTCTCCTTATGTGACTGTCCACTTGTCTTTTTAACAAAATCTATGTTTTTTCATTTCCTATGCACTCTATTGGCTCATTGCATGTAAGCCAAATTAGTGAAGAAAAATTAGGAACTCCAAATATTGAGAGGGAAATAGCGTTGATTCCTCTTGCCAGTCTACTTAACTTGAAAACCACAAGTTGTCTCATTGCATGTACTAAGTCAAATGAGCCAAGAAAAGGAAAAACCATGCTCCATTGTTACTCATCTTAGCCAATATTTCAACTTAAGGCCATATATGTGAACTAAATGTAATTCAAATGTTTTTGGGCTTATGCACATAACTCAAGTCTTATATTTTTTAATTGGGATTTTTTTTAAGAGAAGAAGAGATGAGTAGGCATTCATAAGGGTGGACGAGAAATGATAGTAAGCATAGAAAATATATCTAAATACAAGGTTATAAACATGCAATTTATCCCTAACATGCTTATTTTACTCAATGAGAAAGGCATCGGGAAAGACTATTTAAAATTGATTTGATTATAATGATTGGCGATTCTATAGTAGAAAATAGATAAATTATGGGACTGTTATCCCCTAGCCTAGGGATAACTAAGGAGATTATGTCTCGAGGCCCATAGGTCCTAGAAATGGAGTATCGAGAGGAATATTGACTTGAGCTTGGCCCTGGAGGGACCATCTTTCTTCTTCAGTGCCTCCACCTTGCCAGCAACAACAACATCTATCCCATTGGCATGGTCCTTCAGTAGCAGTGGGTCTTGCTCCATGAGGTAATGAGTCCGGGTATCATGGCATGTGTCACTCTGATTCTCAAAACATTTGAATATGTTCATTTAATTATTTTTACTTCTAACGTGTGCTTGGACCTTATCCCTTTCCACTTTTCCACACTTGGGGGGAATGAGAGGATGCCATATCAAGTTGGTTCCCATAGGGTTTGAGTTGCCACTGGGTGGGTTCATGAAAGGTCATCGTCCATTCCCACCATACTTATCACTTTCCATATTTTTCCCTCTCATCCATCCCCTACATTGGTTAGTGCATTGGGTTTTCCAAGATTGCAAAGGGTTGTACCTTGCCTTGTGGGAATAAGGAGCTAAAGGCATAGAGGGTAAGAGTTGTTGGCAAAAGATAAAAGCCAAAAGAACAAAAACTTCAGATTCTTCGCCCAGGGATCCCTGAGAAAGAAATAAAATGATTCTCAACAATAAATAGAGGGACCCATAAAATAATAAAATAAAGACCTAGTTGGAGGATAGGGGGTCTCATCACAAGCCAACCTATTAGGTCCATGGGAATGTAGCGATATGACACTACCATTCAACTGGTCACCATGCCAGGGTAGTGGCTCTTGGTGGCATAGCCAAGAGAAAGGGGGTCTCATCACGAGCCAACCTTCTCATCTCCATGAAATGCTTGTGGGTAACATTGTCACCACTAGTCACCACGCAAGGGAAGTGTCCCCTAACTAGTCTCTTGAAAGAAAAAGAAATAAGATAAAAAAGATAAAAGGCATTGAATGGGCTTGGAAACATTACATCCATGACAAGGTGAAACTAACCATCTTCAGAGGCACCCACATGTAAGCTATACATTCCCCTGTTATCACTGCACCCATTGCTCAAACATCCCTACACCACCTCATCCACTTGCATGGCCTTGATTTTTATTCACCTAGAAACATCATACGTCCGATGAGAATTATCCCTATAGGTGAACTAATCATCTCCCTGTGACTTGTTGTTGTTGCAGGCCCACACCCGATGAACAGGTACACATGGGGAGATGATTAGTTCATACCTCCATAGGGATAAAATCCCACCAAATGGATGTTGATACCCCAACCAGGGGCAGAGATAGATCAAAGGTTTTCACCATAGAGAGAGGAGGACGTTCCACCAGAGATAGCCTGACAGGCTTGGACCCAGGGGGGTATTTCCCTCCCACTATGATGTAGACCTTGAAAGGCCCATGAATTCACCTCTTTGACCCTTGACGTCACCAAACATTTGATGGACACTTTGGAGGCAGTTGTGTGCCAAGTGGCACGTGTGGATTGATCCAGAGGCCCTGGGAGGCCTAGCGTTTTTCTTCTGGAGGCCAACGTTGCATTAGAAAGGCCTAACGTCACCCTAAAAGGGCATGACGTCACATTTTATGATTGATTTGGGGTTTTAATTTATCATTTAATGTAAAAACTGGATATTACATGTAAACTGGCCATGTCAGTCTTTTTGACCTAATTCTAGTCATTGGAACTGTATAAGACATTTTTCCTTGTATTTTTTCATCATATTTCACTCACACTTAATTGAGGTCTAAAATTTGTGCCCTAATTAGGGTTTATTGGCTGAAATTTGGTGCGCAATTCTTGAAGGAGGCTATTTTTGGTGTATTTTGGCATTTTTCTTGGTGGAAGTCTTCAACTAGGCCTATTGCTAGATTATTCTTGGTGAATGTAAGTAAATTTTATGCAATTCTTCTTCATTTGAATCGTTATGGTGTATTTATCTTGCATATATTCGAAGATTATGAAATTTCTAGATTAAAACCCTAGGAGGCTAAATCACATGTTGTTGTTCTTGCCTTAACAACTTCTCACCTACTAGATTATGCTAGAAACCCTATTCTCTTGAAGCTTTGTGCTAAGGGCCTTGCCATTGCAACAACCTAGCTTCATTTTCTTCATCTAGCCATCATCTACTTCATCCTTGAGCTAAAGAAGGAGGAAAACCGCTAGGGCCTAGGGTTACCTACTTCATAGTGGCTATTTCCCCCCTAGGGTTTAGTGATTGAAGCCTTGGGTTACCAACACTTCAATCATTCACCTTCTTGTCTCTAGCTCACTATTATCATTTTTCCTTCAAGATTGTTGCTGCTAAAAGAGACCCCATTAACCCTAAAGACATTAATCTAAACCTTGCACTTGAGTGATTGATGAAAACTACTCTCAAAACTTTTACCCCAAGCTATCTACTAACTTTTCCTAACCCTAGAGTAGACTAATTATCCAACCTACTTGTTGTTATTACAAAAGTAAGCTACATCCATCTATTGCAGCATTAAAATCACCTAAAATCAATTGTAAAGTTGATTTATACAATGCCTAATTAGCTTCTGACAAATGCTAGTACTTTACTATTGTTGAAGTCATTATTTTGGTCATTGTGAAGCTCTTTAAGACATTTATTGTGAATTTATTATCTTATAAACATTGCTGCTATAAAATTTTGTTTGCTTCATCATACATCAATTGTTGCTTTTATTGATAAGTCCATGGTTTTTTGAAGTACTAACATCAAATTCTACCCACAAAGGATATCGTTTTCTTGTTCCTTTGTTCTGGGAAGGTACATCTAAGCATTTCATTGCTTCATTGGTTAAAACCTTGGGACTTTCTGATGAGTTTTACTTGTGAGATGGGATATCTTTATAGACACTTGAACCTTTTCCCTCTCAAACCCCCAGGTCACTGGGGACGTCTCCCTTGGGCCATCAACCCCAAATAGAAAGGGGTATCTTATTAAGGTGACAATGATAGGATAAACTCATGCTATGCCAATTTGTCTACCTTATCCTTTCCCTTTGGGACAAGTAAAAATTACGTGATAACATTTTGGTGCCGCTGTCGCGGAACACTGAGTCAATTCTCCTCAAAGACGACACTTCTCAGTAAGCCTTTTCCTCAAAAATTTTTATTTTTCAAATCTTACCTGGTGACTACACTGAGGGTGATCCCCTCATTCCTTTGATAATTTCAAGAAAAATATCTGGTGACTTCATTAATGATGCCCCGTAGTGGACGTTAGTACACACTCTCTTCTACTATTGTAATCCCTATTACCCCTGTAAATCCTCCTAAATGGTCTCACAAAGAACTCTTTGGTCCTTTGGATTTAACTAACACTCAAGGAAGATTACATGATCTACCCAAGAAGGTTGATTCCTAGATACCTAGATTTTCAGGAGAGGAAGGATCCTATGGTAACTCACATTAGACCAAATTTTGTGAAGGGTTTGAATTTCACCAATCTGGACAAGAACATCCTGACACCTTTATGAGGGTCTTTACAAGCTCACTCACCGGAACTGCCAGAACCTTGATTAAAACTCAACCAAGTGGGATATTCAAAACCCTTGAGGATCTAGAACGAGCTTTCAAAAGTAGGTTGTGTAAAAAGGAAAGTATAGCTTTCTTCTACTCTCAATACCTCGACATTTTCAAAGGAAGCAATGAGAGAATTAGGTATTTCAATAATAGGTTCAATATTCTCCTTAGCAAAATCCAACCCAACTTTAATCCAAAAAGTGCTATTCACCAGCATTACTTAAACTCCTTAGAGGGAACTTTGTAGTTCACCCTCAAGCATCGATTACCCTCAAGCCTTGATGAAGCATAAGAGGTTTCTTGTCAGATTGAGGAAAACCTTAGGTTCAACAATTCCATCCATCAGATTAACCTCTTGAAAAAAAATGACTTCTGGGAACCAAATGATGAGATCATGATAGAACTAGAGCCTGACCTCCTAGAAATCTTTGAGGTGGAATATAGCGCTTACCCTAGAAAATGGAGCACATGTTTCACGAATATGGAATATGCTTCCTTATTTTCTCAACAAAATGAATCTCCTGAGGATATGGAACCCACTCAAGACATGTTTGAAACACCCGAGGATGAATATGTTGAATACTCCTTACCTCAAATTTATGAGGATGAAAATCTTGAAGAAGAATCCCTTTTTTCTACCAAGTAGGAATCATGGGAACACAATATGGGGAAACTACACCTTTTTACGTTACCCTCCAGGTAAACGATTCCCTCCTCCATAACTGTGTTTTTGGCCCAGATGCTCCTAGTAATATTATGACCGAAAGGGTCATCCACCAATTAGGTCTAAGCATATCACAACCAAACACACAAGAAGGCTTTTCACGGGGAATTATTAAGGACCTGAGTGTTTCTTTCCATTCTTGCCCTAATTTTCCTTTTACTATTGATGTATTGGTAGTAGACACTCTAAGAAATAGGGGGATCATACTCTGTAAGGAAATTATATAAAAATTGACGAGAAGTTTCCAAAACCAAGGGCCCAAAGCTATCATACCTCACCCTGAAGGAGGATTCTTTACCCTTCACAAAGAACCCATTGCAGGATTCCTAATTGAGACCCTTGGTGAACCAAATGATCAACTCCTTTGCAGTGAGAATTGGCTCATCCAAGAGGCAAGTTCAGAAGATTAAACTACCAAGACACCTAGAGGAATGTGGAATTTAAAGTTTGATGGGGCTCACTCGAGTTCTGGCTCAGGGATAGGTATTGTCTTAACAACCCCATCCAAGGAGACCTTCTATTATTCCTATAGACTTTAATATCACTATGTTATAACCCTAATTTGCACCAGACATGCTTACCTGGCATCAGGCCATCTCAGATTCCTTCTTTTCCAAAAAACTACTAAACAACTCTTCTTAAAAAACCCTTTTATAAAGGCCCATGTGCCCTGCTACATTACTGCACATGTGTACATGCTAGATGACCCAAGACAACCCACGTGTACCTACAAAAGCACGAAAAAAGAAAAGTTGTTGATGGAACACACAACTTTGGGTAAGTTAACTAAACCTTTCGGCCATGCATGGCCGAAAATTCGACCAAATACCTAGCTTCTTCTAGCTTATAAAAGAAGGGTTAGGAGTCCCATTTGGAAGAGGAGAATCATAGTAAATAAACTATACCCGATCGAGCATTCCCTTTGTCTCAACCTTTAGCCATCTTTGTGCAAAGAGAAGTATAGAGCAAAGAAGTTGGAGGACAGTTGAAGAGGAGCCTAGGACCAGGTTTGTGGGGTAGTGGTTGGCTTCATCATTGTAAGTTGATTTAGTGAAGCTAATAATAAAGAAGTACTTTTCCCATCCCACCATATGATGTTTTCATGGTTTATTGCGTACATGTTGATTAAATATCTAACCCATTAATCTGTAGATCAAATGCACGTGGAGTTCTTTGTTTGTCTTGTGTGAATGCAGATCATCCTTGGGAGGAGAGCTACAGTCAAAGAGAGACCAAGCGTGAAGAAGGATCGATATCAAATGCCCGAAATAAGGTATGCTCACTTGATCTTCTTAACTACGTATTTGCTTAAAAATAATGGGGATTAGGTCCGGGATGACGGTAGAAAGTAGGAATCTTTAGGTCTTTTCTACATGCATGATAAAACCCTAAGTGCTAGTCCGTAGAGGGATTTCCCACTCACAACAGAATTGACGACCATATTGGGGATCTCTAAGGTTTCTGGGAATATTTTTCTTGGGTATTTTAAAAAACTGATTTCATTCCTTGTTTTAAAAGTTTTTGTAAAAGTCTGAGCTAAAAGAGATTATGGTCTTCCATACCAGTTATCTTTGTTTCTTTGCTTGACTACATATTTTTTTTTCAAGACCCACAGAGGTACACGTGGCCTGTATAAGGTTTGCACGCGTGTACCCACGCCCTACCTTCCCACAGCCCGCGTGTACACGCTAGATGTGGAAGTGTCAGCCGCGTGTATGATTTAAGAAAATTTCTTTTAGAGAGGCATTCATCCTCTCCCCTGTCAGAAATAATCCTTCTTAGGGGTTTTCTGGAACTCATTCTAGTCTTTATTGTTTGTAGTCTATAGCTTAGGTTTCACCTCAAATTGGTTTTTTCTATGAAGTTTTCCTCAAATTGTTTTCTTTTTGTTGTCAAAGTCAGTGTCTGAGTCTTCAAGAGATTCTGGTTCTCAGTACTAGTAGTCTCTCCCTGGTCTTGATTGCTTTTCCTTTCATTTTGTTTAGATTTTCAGAAGTACACTCGGCCTGTATAAGGTTTGCACGCATGTACATGCGCCCTGACTATACACAACTCGCGTGCACATGTTTGTTGTTGAACTATCAACAACGTGCTTGTGGAGAAATTTTTTGTTTAAGGTGAGGCAATCATCCTTTCCTTTGTCAAGAATTATACCTCTCATGTTTTTGGGTCTTTGTCATAAGCGGTCAGTAACTTAGGTCTGATTACAGCATAGCTTTCTTTTTCATTAAAAGATTTTTTTTGTTTCCTAGTTTTTTTAACTTATTTTTAGCTTGAAATTTTAAGAAAAATGAGTTGCATTTTGAAAAAAAAATTCCTAGATGATTTTCGACGCGACCTCGTAGATGTATTTACCTTGATAATTTTTTATATTTTAGTCTTATATATATTTATAACACTGGTTATCATATAATTACATTATTGTTATATATATATATATATATATATATATATATATATATATATATATATATATATATATATATATATATATATATTTTTNATATAGTCTTCTAAATGCTTTTGTTTATATGTTGCGTCTAAATTGATTGACCATTTTTAAATGTGTTTGTATCTTGCTTATAAATTGACTTATTTTAATTAGATTATATATCTACAGTTTTGTAATATTGTAATATCTTGGGATTTTGTAAAGTAGATTGTTTAAATTTTTAATCAAAATATTAACATACAAAATATAAATATTTTTGAATTGAAATTAAATTATTTAAAATAGTTGTTAAAAAATTAACACATAAAATATAAGTTATTAAAAAAAATTCAAATAAAATTAATAAAGTGTTCAATGTAAACCAAATATCTAATACCAATATATTATATCTAATACCAATATATTACATCAAGAAGCATATTGTTTTTTATTTTAAACCAAATTTCTAATAACAATAGATGAAGATAAAGACAATATTTTATATTTTGATTGACATGAAGATAACTTAAATTTGTAAAAACATATAAATATATTTCATAACTTAATAAAATATTTTACTACAATTTTTTTTTAATTTGGATGAAAAAATTATTTCGTTATAAAATATAAAAGGAAAATAACATGTAAAAAGAAATCAACATGGCATGAATGTATATGTCACCTTTGTGACACTCATAGGGTTGAAGATGAAAATCATTAAAGATGAAATCGATAACAGTTAATCATAAATGGATTTCAATTAAATATTTAGCAATCATAAATCAGAATTACTTTTAACCCCTTCATTTATGTTTTTGTGATTATTGCAATTTGCAACACCAAAAAGTGGAATGCATAAATGCATAGTCCAATTATATATATGCTTATTTGAAAGGGATATATTTTTAAGTTCAATATCCTTTGCTATCAATGTCCTTAGAACAATTATGATTCCATATTTCCTTCTATGTAATATATCACATAAGTTCAAAGTTCCTATCTTTGTCACAAAGGAAACACTTTGTTATCATTTTTTTTAAAGTTGTCCAAAAAATTTTTGTTATCATTTAAAAACAAAACTTGTCCAAAAGTTTATTTTCATAATTTGTCAAAGACAAACGAACCTGCTCATGTGACAAACATAACTTGACATTAAAATATGACTAACAAAATTTGACATTACAACATGACGAACATTGTAATGTTGAAATGTGATTAACATAGTAACGTTGCAATGTGAGAAACATAGTAATTGTTCAATGTGACAAACATAATAACATTGCAATCTTATGAACATAGTAACATTCCAATATGTCGAACATAGTAACGTCGCAATGTGTCGAGCATAAACTTTAATAAAGTGGTTGTTTCTTCTAACCCCTTCCTTTGTGTTTTCCTGACAATCGTAATTTGCAACACCAAAAGGAAGAATGTATAAATGCATACTCTATTTTCAAATATGTTTATTTCAAAGTGATAGATTTTATAGTTCAATGTCATATGCTATAAATTTCCTTAAAGAACAAGTATGGTTCTAATTTTCCTTCTATGTAATATATTGCATAGTTCAAAATTCCTATATTTTTCAAACATGAAACACTTAGTTGGATTTCTTTTAAAAAACATCACCAAAACTTCATTTTCGTAATGTGTTGAACAAAAACCAACCTTGGCATGCAATAAACATAACCCGATGTTACAATCTAACAAACAAAACTGAACGTTACAACGTGAAGAACATAGTAATGTTGTAATCCGTTGAAAATAGTAACGTCGCGTAATGTCAAACATAGTAACGTTATAATTTGATGAACATAGTAACATTTCAATATGTTGAACATAGTAACGTCACAATGTGAAAAAAATAAATTGACGTCGCAATGTGAGGAACATAGCCATGTCCTCACAATGTGGTTAGTAACGTCACATTGTGACGAACATAAACATATGTTGCACATCACCATATTGTCGCTATGTGATGAACATTTACTCATGTTGCAATGTGGCACACATATCCTGGCATCGAAATGTGACAAAAAATTCTCAACTTCGCAATGTGTCGAACATAGTCATGTTGCAATGTTACTAACATTGTAATGTCACAATGTGATGAACATTTATAGACATTGTAATGTAACAAACATAGCCCTGTTGTGGCAATGTGACGAACATCAATAGATGTCGCAATGTGACGAACAATCCCCTATCGTCACAAATTATTGTTGATATATTTAATCTGATGATCAGTTTCCTTAGATCAAGCATGATTCTAAATTTCCTTCTATGTAATATATCACATCAATTCAAAGTTCCTGTCTTTTTCACAAATGAAACAGTCACTTATATTTATTTTTAAAAACATCGTCAAAACTTCATTTTCATAATGTTTCGAACACAAACCAACTTGTCATGTGATGAAAATAACCTGACTTTGTAATATCATGAACAAAACCAGATGTTGCAACGTGAAGAACATAGTGATGTTGCAATGTGATAAACATAGTAACGTCGCACAACGACAAACATAGTAACATTGTAATCTGACGAACATAGCAACATTGCAATTTGTTGAACATAGTAGCATCACAATGTGATAAACATAAATTGACATCACAATGTGAGGAACATAGCCACGTCCTCGCAATGTGGATAGTAATGTCACATTATGACGAACATAAATAAACATTGCACATCACCCTCTCTTCGCAATGTGGCAAACATTTCTTCATGTTGCAATGTGACACAGATATCATGACGTCGCAATGCGACCAACATTTCCAAACGTCACAATATGTCAAACATAGTCACTTTGCAATGTAGCAAACATTGTAACGTCGCAATGTGATGAACATATCCCTATCGTCGTTATGTGATACACATATTGTAATGTCACATTGTGACAGACATTTTCAAACGTCGTAATGTCATGAACAAAACCCATTGTCGTAATGTGATGTACACAACTAAATGTAGCAATGTGAAAAACATACACCAACATTGCAATGACACAAACATTTCTTGACGTCACAATGTGACGAACATAGCCCACTTTCGGTCTATCAAATACCTATTCCAACACGATAATGTGACAAACAAAACCCTTTTTCCTAATTTGATATAACCATAACCTTATGATGTCATGTGACAAAGAAAATTTGATGTCACATTGTGATGAACAAAACCTAATGTCTCAATGTGACGAACAAAACATGATCAACATTGTAATGCAGTAGTGCCATAGTAAACTATGGTTAAACATAATCAACATGGCCCACCAGAATAAATGATACACGGTCAATGAAGGTCAGCCATGGGCATGGTCAACCATAATAAACCTCAGTCAATCATAGTCAAACATCGCCATGGTCAACCACAATCAACAATGATGAAGGACAACCATAGTCAACCATAGTAAATCTTTCCTTCCTGCCATTGTCAATTAGTGTATTAATTTATTAATATTTTAATAATGTATTATTAATGTATCAATAATTTAATGTGTTACATTATACATTAATGTATTAAAACTTTAATTTTTACATTAAATGGTTGTAATAATGTATTATTAATACTTTAATAATGTATTATTTTATCACTTTATTCATTAATAATTTAATAATATTTTAATAATGTATTATTAATGTATCAATAATTTAATGTGTTACATTATACATTAATGTATTAAAACTTTAATTTTTACACTAAATGGTTGTAATAATGTATTATTAATATATTAATACTTTAATAATCCTCAAGGATTTTTGCTCCAATATGGGTATGACTGTTAATACTGATAAGACTAAGGTCATGATTATTAAATCCAATAAGATCTCTTATGATACCTTTGTATATGACAATAACAACTTGGAGGAAGTGACTTCATACAAATATCTTGGAATTTATATTCACCACAAGCTCAATTGGAATTATAGCATTGAGAAAAGGATTATTGGGGCATGGAAAACTTATTATGGGCTTCAAAACAATTGTAAATCAGTTGATCTTTGGAGTTGGGATAAGAAGAAACTCCTCTTTGAGACTCTTGTTACAGCTGTTATTGTTTATGGATGTGAAGTCTGGGGCTGTAATATCTCTCGTGAATCCTGGAGAAAGATATAGCAAATACAAAAGAATTTTATAACCTACAATCTCAAAATTAAAGGAAATACGCCCTATCCCATCCTCCTCATAGAAACAAGTCTCTCCCCCATTGAGAGCATGGCTATGACTAGATACCTAATGTATAAGAACAAGTTAAACAACATGGAAGACAAGAGGCTACCTAAAAT
>ML814138.1:19561-30011 GCA_009831015.1 Picea engelmannii | reverse complement strand
TCTGTTTTGCCAAGTGTAAAGAAAAAAATAAGCATTGCTAAGATAAGAACAAATTCTCGCGAGCTCCATAGTGAAACTGGGCATTGGTCAATTCCTAAAACGCCATGGGATGAAAGAGTGTGTCACCTTTGTGACACTAAGAATGTTGAAGATGAAAAACACTTTCTCTTAGATTGTCTAGTCTATACCCATATTAGATCTCATTTTCAAAATATTGATCACACTACCAACTTTCCTAACCTCTTAACTCAACAAAAGTATGGTGATATTGCAAAGCTTCTCTTAATGCTTTTCGAGAACATAAACAAAATTATAAAGAATCACAAGCAATCACTTACCCTCTTAAGGTCCGATAGAACAATTAGGTCTTGGTGGATGTTAATCATCATCATCATCATCAATGTATTAATAACATCATTAAATTCAATGTATTAATACTTTAATAATGTATTATTTTATCACTTTATTCATCAATACTCTATTAATGTATTAAGTGTATTTTTCTTGTATTATTATTGTAATAATATATTAATGAAGTAAATTAATTAATTAATAGAAATTAATATGTTACATTATAAATTAATGTAAATTAATACTTTAATTTATATTTTAGTATTAATGTATTAATACTTTAGTGATGTATTACTACTTTATTGATGCATTATTAATATTAATTTATTAGTATAATAATGCTTAGTTAATGTTCTAATGTATTTATACTTTAGTAATGTATTTATTAAAAATGTATTTAATTTGTTAAAATATTTAATTTATTAAAATATTTAATTTGTTAAATGTATTTAATGTATGAAATTTTTTATTTTTATATTATTATTGTAATAATGTATTATTAATGTATTATTTTTAAAGTAATACTAAATAGCAATGTATTAATTATTATTTTAAAAATATAATAATTAATTAATATATTACATTATTAATTATCAATTAATTAATATGTTATATTATATATTAATGTAAATTAACATTTTAATTTATAATGTAATTATATATTAATACTTTAGGAATGTATTAATTTATTTATTTATTTATTTATTAGTTATTAATATATTAATAATTTAATAGATTACATTATACATTAATATAATAATAATATAGTAATGTGTTTATTAATAAATTTAATGTATTTATTGATACATTTAATATATTATTAATGTATTATTTTTATTTTTTTTGTAAATAAGAAGTATATATATTAAGAGCCTTCCAGAACTGGAGCTAAGTAGCAAAATACAAAGATAGCTAGGCTGAGGTTACTGGACTGCCCCAACAGAGGGGAAACCAGTCCAGCTAGCCTATGAGTCACCACAAGTAGTATAAAAGTCTAAGAAAAAGGTAATAGATGAACTGTTTAACATCTAAAACTTGAGGACTGACAAGGCTTGAAAACACTATAGAACTAGACACCTGGTGGATAATCTGGCCACGTGGCATGGAGGTCTCCTGGCCACGGCTCCTCCTCAATATACGTCGTCTGGTCTGCCCAAAGCATTTCAGCATTCTCGTCCCCCGCAGTTTCATCATCCTTTCCCTTTCGCTTGATCTTCTCCCGTTCCCTTTCGGCTAAGTGTTGCGCCTCATCCTGACCTTCACCTGTAGCTGCACCAGGCTCCTCCATTGGAGTAGTTTCGACCGGGCCCGAGGAAAAAGTTTTATGCATGGAGGAGAGAGTCTGAAGAAAGAGCTCCACCTTAGCATCTGTATCTTGTAGGCGGTAGTGGAGATCCTCCACCCCCTGGCGGATTCCAAAGACCAGATCATGAAGGATAGCCAGGCTGTCTCTAAACTGTGCAGCATTGTAGGAATCAGTGAATTGTTGTCCGGCCTCCCTAGGCTCACGGTGAGGGGAAGGTTCGCGGCCTAAATTTCTCAGAGGGTCCAGGACTGGCGTGGGGTCAGTGGGATTCACCGAAGGGTTGAGACGGTGCCGCAAGAGCGAGCTTGGCGACCTGGAGACCATTGCCATACAATTGACCTGCGAGTTTAGTGGGACGTGAGAGGAAGCTAAGAAGAGCGCAGATCGAAGGCGGGGGGAGGAGCTAATGGAGGGCGAGTCGGGAGGGGAGACTAAGGGCCGACGAGGCTTCCAAGGAGAGCCCCTCCTCGGTCTTCCCCATGGATGCGTCATAAGGTGCCCAGTGCGACTGGCTAAGGAGGTCAAGCACACCCGGTGGAGGTATATGGTCGGGGGGTGAATAGAGACGGCATCGAACTAGAGAATTCCCCCAGGGTCAAGCCATTGCTGCCACTGAGTGAGCTCTGCGGGGAGCGAGTGGAGGCGAATGACCAGCATTGTAAACCAAACTATACAAGAGCGCCAAAAAGGAGAGAGGGATTCGTAAATGCCCCTTCGCGTCACAGTAATGAACATTTAATCGCCAAGGAGGGTGGCGGCCTGTGGCACGGGCCCGTCACGTGGCTCCGTGCCTTGGTGGCTGCTGCCTGCTCCCGCCATCTGCCATGTTGATCGCACTAACACCCCATCCGGGGGAACATCCACCATTCCGGCTTTGCGAATACACTGTTGGAGGATAGGGTGATCCTGATCCTGGGCTAAATTACACTGGAGTTCTGGTTCTTTCCAGTTGGTACCTAGATTGGCCAATTCATCCGCAACCTGATTCGCCTTCCTCCTGACGTGCGCGGGAATGATAACCTAATTTGGATGCATTAGTCCTGCGACGATCTGTAGGCCGTGTGATAATCTCTAGCTGGGCGATATGCTGTCCAGATTTGCCTCGTTTAAGATTCTACGCAGCAAGCTGATGATGACCTGAGAGTCCCCCTCGACGAGTATCTTGTTGAAATTATTTTTGATGGCCATTTGCAATCCTTTTATAAGACCCCAGAGTTCTGCTGCATTGTTCGTAGAATGCCCAAGGGGGCCTGCTCCTATGGCTAGGATGTGCCCAAGATGGTTACGGAAGACCACTTCATAGCCTGCCGCTTCGGGATTTCCCTTAGAGGATCCGTCAAAGTTGAGCTTGACGAAATCCTCTGGGGGAGGAGACCAAAGGGAGGGGTTGCTCAGGGGGATGGTGGGAGAGGGGGAGGGGAGATCCTGAAGAGAGGGGAGAGGTGTCCAGTGCCAGAGGATGTGGAGCTTAGAGGGGGGGCAAGTTAAATCTGCATTGGACAATTTCCGTAGGTGGAGAGTTTCCAAGATGTTGTGTTGGCATTGACGCCAACATTGTTGCCACGGGAGTGAGATGTTTCTGAATAGTCTTATGTTCCTTTATTTCCAAGTTTGCCAGAGGATAAAGCCTGGTAGAAGTTGCCAAATACGGTTGAGGAGGGGAGAGTGGAAAGCCAGATCCCTCCAGTTCGTAATGGTTTCGAGGATGCTATCTCTGAGGCGATCCGAGGTGTGCATGATGAGCGCTGCTTGATCCCAGATTTGAGCTGTGTAATGGCAAGTGTTGAGGAGATGGTTCATGGTTTCTTCTGCCTCTCCACAAAGTATACATAAGGAGGGTCTTACGAAACCTCTTTTCAAGAGGTTTTCCCAGGTTAGAATGCTTGAATGTGAGACCAGCCATAGGAATAGAGTGATTTTCGGCCAATGCTTAAGATTCCAATTTTTTTACCAAACTTTCGCAGCTGGGAGGGGGTCTGATTGAGTTTTGATTTGATAGGCTTCCTACGTGCTGAAAGAGCCCTGTGGCCTGTATCCCCATCGAAGGATATATTCTCCCTCAATGATGGGAATTTTCTATTTAGCCATCTCGTCTTGCAGAGGTGCCAGATCAGCATGCAGCTCCAGGTCCATGCGTTCCCTCTCCAAATACCAGCAGCGCCAGGTGTCCTCCGTGGAATTGTTTTTCCAGTAGTCCACTACCTTTGTTAGGCATGCCCATGTAGCTTGGGTGCAGATGTCACGTGCCAAGTCCTCAGCGCACAGAGCTAGCCACTGCTGCTAGGAATCCTGCCAGAATAGTGTCGTTTCCCCATTACCTATTTCCCAGAAGGTATGCTGAGTGACCATCTGTCTATTTTGCTTTGACGTTGTCCAAATCAAGGAGCCCGGGTTATCCCCATCCCATCGGATTAGGTTCTTCTTTGCCACATTTGGAGCATATTTATTCCTCCATAGTCTAGCCCAGAGATCTTTAGGGTTTTTCAACCAACGCCACCAAATTTTGGCACTAAGAACCTTGTTCATTATAACCGGGTCTCTTAATCCCAGTCCTCCTTGTTCTTTGGGCTGACATAGTTTGTCCCAGCTGACTAGTGCTATCTTCTTCTCTTTGTTAAGGCCTTGCCAAATGAAGTTCCTTTGTAGGCTTTTGATGGCTGTGAGGATGAACTTGGGGGCCGCCAGCACAGAAAAAGTATAGATCGGGAGGGCTTGAAGAACGGCTTTGAGCAGAATGAGATGACTGGGGAGATTTAAGGCTCTAAAGGTCCAGGGGGAGAGCCTTTTGGAGAAAGAAGACAGAAGGTGTTCCCAGGAGGAATTCCGGAGAGCATTGTCGATCAAGGGAATGCCAAGGTATTTGGACGGAAGGGAGCTTCTATTGAAACCAAGGATATCCGAGATGTGGCGCTAGACTTGAGGGGGCGTATTGAAAAAAAAGATTTGGGATTTATCCTTGTTGCAGTCCAGTCCTGAGGCATCCGAGAAGGTTTGGAGAATCGCTTGGAGAGAGTTGGCTTCTTGGACCGTAGGGTTGCCCATTAAGAGAGTGTCGTCCACAAATTGGCTATGCGAAATGGGGGGTGAGATGTCGTGCAGGGGTAAACCCGTCAGAAGATTGTTCTCCAGAGCTGCATGAATGGAGCGACTAAGTCCTTCGGCCATGATTATGAAGAGGAAAGGGGATAGGGGGTCACCCTGTCTAATCCCTCTTGAGGGGGAGAAGGGTCTTGAGGGGACCCCATTAATGAGAAGAGAAAAGAAAGCCGAGAGGTTAAATTTAAGATACAAGTTACCCAGTTTTGATCAAATCCAAACGCTAGAAGCATGGCTTGCATATACTCCCAGCTTATCTTATCAAAAGCCTTAGAGAGATCTAATTTGAGAAGCATACATGGTTTTTGGTCCTCTGCAAAGAGTGAATAACTTCATGAGCTAAGATGACGCTATCCAGGATTTGTCTTCCCTCTACATAGCCAGATTGCTCTGGGGATATGATTGCTGGTAAGATCGGCTTGAGTCTCCGGGCTATTACCTTTGTAAGGAGTTTATATATGACATTACAGAGAGCTATAGGCCTATACTGCTTGGGCCGATGTGCCTACCCCTCTTTGGGGATTAAGGTGAGAAAAGTGGCATTGAGAGCCTGGAGGACCTTTCCAGTAGATCTAAAGTCTTCCAAAATTTCCCATACCTCTGTCCTGATCATCGGCCAGCAATAGTGAAAAAAGTCGCTGGTGAAGCCGTCCGGACCAGGAGCCTTGCATTTAGGGGTGTCCTGAAGCACCTGGTCTACTTCCTCGATTGTGAAAGGTCGGAGAAGGGCTGCGTTTTGCTCCTGGGTTACGAGGGAGGGCACGTGCCTCGTGATCTTATTGATTGCCTCATGTCTATCCTGGATGGGCTCTATAAGGAGGTCTTGAAAGTACTCGATTAAGGTTTTTTCCATGTCAGCATGGGAGTGAATGGTTTCCCCTTCATCCGAGATGAGATGCGTGATCTTATTGGAGTGCCTTCTCTGGATAGCAGCTCGGTGGAAGAATTTGGTGTTGCGTTCCCCTTCCTTGAGCCATAGAATACGCGACTTCTGTTTCCATAAGATCTCTTCCTGTCTCTTTCTGTCTTCCATCTGTTGATTCACTCTTATCTCCTGGGATTTTAGCTCATCTATTATCCCTTGCTCTCTGATCTGATGTTGAATCTCATCCATTTGCTCTGACAGCTATTTTTGGGAGTCGAAGATGCTGCCGAAGGTGTGCTTATTCCATAGTTTAAGCGTTTGCTTCAGATTCTTTAGCTTTTGCTGGAATCTATACATTTTGGATCCGTGAGGGACCTCTGCTTGCCTCCACCATTCTTGAATATTTGTTCGGAAATCAGGGTGGTCTAGCCAGAACTGTTCAAACCGAAAAGGTTTCTTTCCAGGTGTGGTTGGGACATCCATCCAAAGTTGAATGGGCCAGTGATCTGAACCAAAGAGATTCAGGATAGTGGATTCCATTGCCACACCGTCCAGCATGAGTGATTCCGAAATGAGGAAACGGTCTAGTTTGCAGGCGATTTGGTGTATTCTTGTTCTTCTGTTTGTCCAGGTATGAATGTCGTTGTTGGTCTCTAGATCGATGAGATGAAGATCATTTATTAGGCTGTTGAATTCACAGGAGTCTCGATCCATTTGTCTTGATCCTCCTTTTTTTTCCTTCAGGTTCCAGATGATATTAAAATCCCCGCCTACAATCCATCTATTATACTGTGTAAGGATTGATGTGTAACTCAGGCTTTTGAGGAAAGCCTGCTTATCTCTTGGATTGGCCGGGCCGTAGACATTGGTCAAATGTCCTGGTTTGTTTGAGCTGATCAGCCTATAGTTTGTTGTGATGGACCATTTGGTAGTGCAGAAGTTTTCCATCAACACAACATTGGTGTTCCAGAGGATAGCCAGTCCTCCAGCCGTTCCTGTGGCGTCGATTGAGGCCACTCCCCCCTGTCTCCAGCAGTAGGGAAGTAGTCTATCCATGTCTTCTGAGGTACATTTTGTTTCTTGTAACAATACAACGTCTGGTGTTTCCACTAAGTTCAGTTCTCGTAGCATTTTTTGCTTGCTACGTCCGTTGAGGCCTCTGATATTCCAAGATATGATCTTCATAATGACGGGGGGTTGGGGAGAGGGGGGAAGCTGTCCGAGATCAGGTGGATCTGCCCTGAGTTTACCATGAAGTTTCCTATTTCTTGTATGAGCTTGTTTGTGGATTTCCTTCCTCTTTTCTTTTTGTCTTTCTGAGCTTTATTGGGGTTTTTTGACTGACTGCCCTGGATTCCTAGGGCTTTGCTAGCACGGGCTGAAGACCCTGCAGAAGAGTTGAGAAATACTTTGTGCACCTTCCTCAGTTGATCCCTGGGTATGGTATANGTGCTCAAGGTGGTCCAGATCCACCCCGTCTAGGTCTTGCTCCACTAACTCCATTTCCTCGTCCCCATCTTCTATCTCCTGCAAGTCTGGCGGATCTCGAGCCAAGCTCAGTGGAGGGAGATATGGTTCCTTACTTTGTGGGGGTCGTTCAATACTTTGGCCCACGGTCTGGGGTTCATTGTGCAGGGATGGTGCATTCGGGTTTGCAGGGGTTATGGGGTTTTCTGGTTGATCCTGTAAAAGTGCGAACTTATTGTTGGTAGAGGGATCTTTACTTACCTAAGTTGGTTGTTTTCTGCCTCCCTGGCACCTTCTTCCTGTTGGTTGTACGAAGCCTTCCTTGTCTTTGTCGTTTTCTGGGTTTCCTTCCTTGTGAGCTGTATTGAGAGGGCATTCTCTGAAGAGATGACCATGTTCGTGGCACTTCCTGCATCGGAAAGGAATGTGTTCATAGTCAATGGTTTGGGACCAGTCCTCGTCATGATACTCCAGCGTGATGGACCCTGGGAGCGACTTAGCTATGTTCAGATATACACAGATTCACATGTATGATGTGTAGCGCCACTGCTTGGTGGCTTCAGAGGACTTAACATAGATGCCTATGGTATTGCCAATGCCTGCTAGAACCTCTTCCAGCCAGAATTCCTGGGGGAGAGAGTACAGTCTGATCCATACCGGTGCATGTGCAAAGTCCTCCTTTTCGGGGCTGAACTTTTCTGTCCAGAATCTCAAGAAGAGTCCAGCCGAGTTGTAGAAGTATGGCCGTCCATCAAAGATGCGGTTTCGGTCTTCTAGGTTGTGGAGAATGATTGTGAAGAATCCTTTGGAGCCCAGTTGCAGGTCATAGTGGCCTTTTGGTTTCCACCAGTACTGTATCCATTTGACCAGATCACGCTCAGAGGGCCAAAGCCCTAAAAACTTTCTTACCAGGGCATTGTCTCGCATATATTGTTTCTTCTCTTCTATGCATGGTGAGCTTATGACATATTTTGGGGCCTGTGGTGCCTGTGGGATGCATTTACCCGACGTCCAAGGGGCTGAGGCTTTTGCAGGGACCGCCTCCTTGGCTAGATTGATATCCATTTCCCGATCCTTGAAGGTCCCTTCTGCTAGAAGCGTCGCGCGCATATCTGGAGGCATCTCAAAAGTCAGCCTCTTCGTTCTGGCTGCAGCATTTTCGTTGGCCGTGATTTGACTGTAGGAAACTCCATTCGACGTCCCCTCCCTGCGATTCATGTGCCCCTGCGGGGCAGCCATCGGGTGGGCACAGTTCGTGGCGGCTAAGAGATCTTAAACCCTAGTTGCAGAGCGATTTTTTTCTAAATTATATTAATGTATTATTTATTAATAATATATTAATGTATATATTAATTAACACATTATATTATTAATGTATCTATTTATTAATCAATCAATAATTTAATGTATTAATATTTTAATATGTTACATTATACATTAATCTATTGATACTTTAATTTATAGGTTATATTTGTACATTAGTATTATATATTACATTAATATATTAGTACACCATTTATTTATATACATTAATATATTAGTACACCATTTATTTATATACATTAATATAATACATTAATGTTCGAGGTTTATCATCTCTTTACATTAATACATTATTATTATATATTAAATTAATGTATAATTAATTAGTCAATACATTAATGGTTATCCTCAAGGCATGTCGAACGTAACTAGCAACAACCACTTTATAAAAGTGGTTGATATACATGGAAACCACTTTTATAAAATAGTTGTTGCTAATATTATATATTATTAGAATGCATTATTCAAATTATAGAGACAAACACAAAAAGGACAGTACTGACCAATGACATTTCTTTAATTCCTCTTGCATATAAAACAAAAAATTAAAGTAAAGATTTTGACAATTATATGAAAAATAATATCATTTCATAAATATTGCCATGTAAAGTGATTTAATGACATTTCTTTAACTCCTCTTGCATATGAAACACAAATTTGAAGTAAAGATTTTGATAGTTATATGAAAAATAATATCATTTTATAAATATTGCCACTTTAAAGTGATTTAATAATAGAACAGTGTACTAAATTGTAATTGACATCAAGAGTAATTTAATGGTTGAGGTTGTAATTATTTTTATTAATTAAAAAATACAAATACAAATTTGGATGGGAAAACAAATATTATTATAATGTTTAAATGGAATTGTGATATAAATTTTTTTATTAGAATGTTTAAATAGAATTGTTATATTTTTTACTCCATCGTATTTTATAACAGATGGAGTTTTTTTTTTATTATTATTATGCATATTGTATTTATTTAATGTTTTCACTAGATAATAATTAGCATAATAATTGGGATTTATTTACCAGATGTGTGTTTGTAAGAACTTTAGTAGAACCAAAGTAGTTAGCAAGAAGTTGTGTGGTTGTTAATTTAGTGCTTTGGAGGAGTTCAGGGGAAGTTCTCCAATGGGTACCATAGTGTTTAAAGGTAACTCTTTCGATCTAGGATCTATACTAGAGGAGTTTATAAGAAATTTCCTAATGACCAAAAAAAAATTTCAAAATCGAAGTATCAAGAACAAAGATGCAACCCATACCAAACTAATAAATTAAAGTAGCATGCTTAAAGAGAGATAATCAAAGATCAACCCGTAAGGAAAATTTATAATTCAGAGGATTTTATAGGGGACAAAAAGGGAGGTTGTGATGTTTGGCATAACAAAATGATATTAATTCCAATGACGTCGACCTTATTCTACAAATTTTGTTTCCTTTCAACATGAATATAAATATCATAGGCCTTCACTGCCAACTAGATATAAGTATTTATCTTATAATTGGAAACATTTCAACACCATGCTAACATCCATGTCACCGTAGCCGTACAAAATTCCATGCTGATGTGCATTTACAGTTCACTATAACTCTAACCTCGGGTTCTTCCAAGTGATTTATGTGTAGGTATAATGGTAATTGTAAGGGATTCCATCCTTTAATCCTCTATAGAATTATATCGTTCTTCCACCATGAAAGCTTCTCAACATTATTCCTTTTCCTTGGTATTTATTTGGCAATGTTTGAGACAAAATTGATTTCTCAACACAATAAATCAAAATAGATAACAAAGATTTGATACATAATTGCTTAGAACTCCATGGATGGTCTTGTATCACATGCCAAATCCAAAAATATTATAACACTGGTAACCTACTAACATATAATCCATAGTGCTATTGTGCATTGTATTTGCATGATCAAATAACAATTGTAGTATATGATGAACTAAATAATTTCTTAATTATAAGGAATTTCTTGGTGTGGAGAAGATAATAAGATCATAATATGACATAACTTGGTGTAGACTTAAAAAC
>ML814137.1:98093-135123 GCA_009831015.1 Picea engelmannii | reverse complement strand
ATTCGTCACTTGGATGGCATAAAATTGACATCCCTTCCTCATATACTTCTTGAGTTGCAACACTGAAACTTGTCTGGCTGATACTGGTTTTGGTATACCTTGGGTTGTTCTAGCAGTGCCAAAATCATCTTTATAGCTAAGTATCTTTGTATAACAATCTAGTACTTTCTTGTGTTGTTCCAACCAATCCATCCCAATAATCATATCGTAAGATCCTAGTGGTATGATGTTTATATTTGTTCTTATATATTGACCATCTAAGCTAAACTCAAAGTCAGAAATAAAGTCAACTATTTTCCTTTTAGTACTTGTTGCTAGTTGTACAAGCCATGATTTTGCATGCTTCTATTTCTTAAGTTTATTTGACCGTACTACATCAGGGGTAATATAACTTAGCGTAGCTCTAGGGTCAATTAGAACATAAATTCAAGTGTTATTGATTTTACCTTCAATTTATACTACTAAGGACTGGTGGCTAGCTTGTCGACTATCTATGGCTGCATTTATCCGATGCAGGCTTCTACCCACGTCTCCCATCGTCGAGGCTTCCTACAGATTATGAACAACAGTTTTGTTTGATGAAATTAAACATGGACAGTTCCTCCTTAGATGAGGTTGTCCGCATTCCCAACACTTTAATGGCTCGTAGGAGCTGTCCCCAAACTTCTTCATTCCAAGGTTTACTAGTTTACCGTTTTTTTGCGTATTTGGATGATTGGAGTGAAAATCCTTTCTCGAAAAACTTTTTGCTGCATTCTGCTAAGGAGCTGACCGGTATCCCTTCTTCTGCTGGTTCATTCGATCTTGCTTCTTATCCTTCTAGGCTTTGGGAAACTCTACCCATTGTTTATACTGGTCATAGCACATTTATGCTTTCCTGAATACTTCACTCAAGGATTTTGGGTTGTCAAACTCAATTCTGTCCATGTAGGACTGTGGTAAACAACTTAAGAATCGTTGGATTATTACCTTATCCTCCCGGATGTACGATACAAACCTTAGTAGTTATAGACATTTATTTATAACGTCCTCCATCATCATCTGTCTGAGTCCTAACTCATAAAATTATTTCATCTTCCTTTCATAATATCTTTCATAAAGGTATTGTTTATTTAAATACTTCTTAAAGTTAGACCATTCCAACTGTTTCTCCTTTAGGCCCTTGGACAATTTCAGGTCTTGCCACCAAATGTTGGCCTTCCCTTTCAGATTATATATGGCTATTCTGACTTTCATGTTGCTGGAATAATTGTAGATCTGGAAGTATTTTTTGATGTCCAACAACCATGCCTCAACTTCTTCTCCTGTCTTAGATTCTCCATCAAAGGTAGTTGGTTTAATCTTTTTAAATTCTCCTTCAAGGTGGTCTACTTGTTTTCTTTTTCTGTTGGGTTTAGTTTTGTCTTTAGCTAAAGGTGTTCCTTCAGACGAACTATCTCCTTTTTCTGTTTCCGGCCCAGATTTCTTGGAGGCCCTTTTGCTGACTTCTTCATCATGGTTATCGTCTTTTGGAATTTTCTTGGTGACTATACTACGCAACAAGACTTCATTTATCTCATGTTGTTCCTACTGTGCTTTCTTCAAATTTTCATTGTCGGCTTTGGAAATATGTAGCTCAACAATAAGCTTCCTCATTGTTTCCAATACCTCCATGGGTGAGCTTCTGTTACTGTTCTATCTTTGATCTGCAGGGGGTATTTGTCGTGGATTTCCTTCCATCATGATTTCCTCATCATCCTGAGCCGCCATAATTAATACAAAGTAGAAAAGGATTTATGTTTGTAATCATAAGGTTTATTAGTTTTAAATAAATAAGAATATATATACTAAACAACTAATGTGGCCTTCTTCAGGCCTAGTGTAGTAACTTTTTCTCTGATACCATATGTAATAATCCTCAATTTCGTCATAAAAAAATAAAATTCTAAGCGAATTATGCTCTAAGTCTATATATATAAAAAAGGGATTAATCCTTAATATTCAAAATCGCAATACCCTGTGTGTTTAATTTCTTTTCCTAACATTACAAATTCAAAAATAGTGTTTACCCTACTCATTTAAGTTATACTCGTCTTCATAAGTGTTAAATGTTAAAACTTTGTAGTAAAGTGGATAGTGGACATAGGCCTAGTGTTAGGTTTCTGACCTCTTATTAAACGTCCACCCTCATACATGCGTACAAGCCTAAAATTCAAGCCCCACAAACTTTAGAGAGATAAGGAAAGAGGGTCAAAATATTTTATTTAATGTTAGAGTTATTGGTTCTCCTTTGAATAATGGTGACCACGGACTTCGAGGGATTCCTTGGAATTATTCAGTCAACTGAATTCGTACCCCAATGATCTATTTGGTTGGAATCGAACCCCAATGTGGTAGATGATTCATCCTTTTCGGGCTTAACTAACTCCAACCACTGGTGCTAACCGAATTAGTAGTAAAAGGGTTCTGAGGAGATCCTTACTTGTCCTTTTAACTTATTAACTGTGACTAGATGTATTGGCAATCAAATTTATTTTTCTGTCTAGCCATTAATGGAGATGGAGAGGAATGAGAGTCACCTTGTACCCTCCTCCAACCAGAATGCTCCACTTCACTGTTTTCACATGGTGCATTTCCTCGTTATACCTACCACATTCAATATGCGTGGGCTCGTGTTTTAGGGTAGCATCCATGATTCATTTTCATCCTCTTGAAAATATACTCCGAGTTGAATGCTACGTTTTTCCTCTATTCTTGACTCTACTGTGCACGAGCATGGTGGCTTGTAATAGCCATGATTCATTTTTGTCCTTGTGTCAATCTACTCTGAGTTGAATCATGCATTTTTCCTCTCTTCTTGACTCTACTGTGAATGGGCATGGTGGCTTGGAGCATTCCCCATATTTCTCTTATTTCGGTATGTATCCATAATGATTTTTATCATAGGTTTTAGTCATTTTCAGCCTATTGTTCTGGTATTATCTTTTTTATTGCCCGTAGGCCCTTATTTTCCTCCTCTTGGACCCACCATTCTCTGTTACTATTCTCAGTTAAGCTTCGTCGAAAATAAAATCGTATGTTTAAATGGTTTAGGGTATTTTACATTCCTGTATGTTGAGCCTATTTATTTTGATACTGGAACCTCTCTAGCAAGTTGTTTTCTATCCGGATTGTGGAAAAACAAATTGGGGTTCATCCCAAATACTCTTCAATAACTCGTAAGTCTGTGATTCTTCCTTATTTGAGAGTCTCCAAGAAAG
Source organism: Picea engelmannii (assembly GCA_009831015.1). NCBI lineage: Eukaryota > Viridiplantae > Streptophyta > Pinopsida > Pinales > Pinaceae > Picea > Picea engelmannii. Next base: position 131,884 of record ML814137.1, on the reverse strand, counting down.
AATAGTTGTTGGCCAAACCCTTAAACAGGGATTATACTTTGACTGAAGCTAAAAATGTTCGGTTGCATTCTGCGTGCCCCCTTGCTCTTTCCGAGTGTCTTACCAGGCATGCGCGTTTGGGATTTTTCACACCGTTTCGACCCCTTACATTTCCTTAAAACTTATTTGTAGAGTGTTAGATAGTTCTATTGTTTCTTTATATTTCTATAAGGTGGTCCTTGAGTTTATGTTTTTATGCAAATTGGTCATGTTCCAACATTTGTGTATTGGTTCTTGGATTCTATTCTTATTTTGGTTATTCATTGATTCTTAACGCTAATGATGGGCCCTTTTGTTTTTGTGAGGGTACCCATCAGTAAGTCTAGGACTCCTCTTCCCTCCTGAGTCTAGAGAAATACACAGCTCTTGGTGATGGTGAAGGATAAACATATCCCTCTACTTAAGTTAAGTATTACTTTGGCGAACTCTCTTTCCTAATATTGCTCATTTCCCTTTTTTTTTATTTACATTTGTGTTGAACAAAACTTAAGGGTATTTCTCGCAACTCTGTGCAGGGGTTTCGACCATGTGAGGACACACACTTGGATATTTCACCCCCCTTAATAGGTACTCGGGTTCCATTTTTCCCCTGCCGAAAAGGCCTAGACAGTTAATGGTAGAAACATTCAGATTAAGGAACCATTTCTGTAATTGGTTTGTTGTGTGTTAGCTTCGTTACTCCTTCTCACTGTCGAGTTCCGAGAGTCAACTTTAAATTTGTAAAATTACTCTCGGATTAAACCAATTTTATTACTATGACTTGTATTAAGTATTATTCGAAGGTAAATTATGACTGAAATCTTTCCTATGCTAGAACTGTTTTCTCGACATCTCTGAAATGAAAAGAATTGGAGATGGTGTTTTATATCCTTACTTCAATTCGTTTTTGGGAACATTGATCCTCGACATACCTATAAGCGTGTTGGTAAATAAAATCACCTGTGTTTTCTCTTGTAAATTTTAACCTGGATCTGTAATAGTTTAGACCTATCTTTCTGTTGTGTTCGATTTGAGTGTAGTCCAAATTCTGGAACTAATTCTATGCCATCTGTTATAATGATTTCTGAATGAACATTTACACATATAAGTTCATAGTTGCAGTCATAATTTTTTGTTTGATACTTCGTAAACCCCTTATTTTTAAATAAGGCCTTTAAATCTGTACAGTTAAAATGGATACAATACTTCTGAAATTCTTCCAGTTTCCTACAAATGTTTACACAGGTTTGAAAATCCACTACAGAAATGAACCCCTTAGAGTCGTGTGGCTCATGATAATTTTATGACCGATAGAAGGTTTCCAGGACTTGAAGTTTCAAAAAATTGCAAGATGAATTTAATGTTTTCGGGCATAATAGTTCTATATTGGGCCTGACTAAAACACAATAGTTTTTTTTTGTACTATAGCTCATTGTCCGGATTCAACTCTATTACTGCTACAAACAATTTGTGTTGTTTATAACGCGTACACTTGTAGGTGGAACTTGTGATGACAATGGGTCACAAATATAGTAGTAATATAAGTCTATTCCTTTAATAGAATAGATGATTATCCAACATATGACATATGGGACCATATAAATACAATAGTTCCTACAACAGACAATAAACTGTAATCATATATATAAGTTGATATGTAACTTATATACAGACTTACTCAATTCCAAGTATTTATGGATAAATCTTCCTAATATTTTAGTTGCAGAAATGAACGTGCTCCTGTAGATAGATTTTATCTTTCAGGTTAAGGTTTTACATAGGTAATTATGCCCTAGAATTTTAACTTTTGACTGTAACCTCATACAAAGGAACATATATCATCCATGGAAATTATTTCAGCTAAACACCAACAAATGCATAATAACAAATACCCAAAATCATTCAAGAAAAGGAGGAATTTAACATATCTGAACCAATTTGGGGAATGACAAAGGGAACAACCACGTTCCTCCCAACTGTAGAATAGGGTAGTCAAAATCACTTGCCCAATTCACCCTCTAGCCTGACCATGAATCCATATGAGCAAACTTGGAAACTCCTCCTCAACAATGTCCTTCAATTCTAGTAGATTCCCCTTCCCTCAGACTCAACCAATGGTGTTCATAACAACAAGTAAGAAAATCAATAGTTTCTTTCCCTACATACTTGGTAGCGTCCTGCCTCCTCACATATGCTATTTATCAATTTTTCTAGGTCCTTTTTCCCTCCCTTGGGGATTTTTGCATCTTTCTAGATCCTTGATTTTCAGGGGTTGCCAATGGCCAAATCATTGATTTTCCACTTGTAACAATCAACCTAGTGGTAGTTCCAACATGTTCCCCACTCATGGAGTCATGGTCAGTTAGATTTAACATGGTTGTTCCATTTGTCCTCCTCAAATCAATATAAAATATTCTGTTTTCATACAAGTGTCATAGTCAATTTATTAGTTGGGTCAAATCAGGTCTCTTCCCAATAGTCATAATAATTAATTACAATTTTCAAATTCGAAATTCGGAATTTCCCTAAATGTAAAAAAATTTCCAAATTCGAATTTACTCAAAACAGAATAAATTTCCAACAAATTTAAATTTAGAAAATACTTTATTTTTGGGGATGTCACATCCTTTCCCACTTCAACAAAAGACTTTCCTCAGTGTTCGTCCCTTCCTTGGAACATGATTGGATGAGATTTCCACAAATCTCCCTCCAACTCCCAAGTGACCTCCTCAGGACTAAAGTTCTTCCATTGCACCTTTACGTGAGTGATGAATCTGTTCTGAAGTGTTATTTCTCTCAAGTCCAGAATGCGCAGGGGTTTCACCTGGAACTCACCTTTGGGTTCCACCTGCACCAAGTTCTAATCAATCATATGAGTATGTTCATGAATATATTTTTTTAACAAAGAAACATGAAATACATTATGAATTCTTAGATTAGTAGGAATTGCAAGCTGGTATGCTACGGGTCCAATTCGAGCTAGTATCTCGAAGGGCCCACAAAACCTGGGTGCCATCTTGGCACAGTTCCCTAGCTTCAATGATCTCTTTCGTGCCTTGACCTTAAAATAAAAATGGTCTCCCACTTGAAATTCCAAGTGTATTCTTTTTTGATCTGCGTAGCTCTTTTGTTTGTCTTGTGCTTCTTTCAAGTTCCATTGTACCTTCCTTACCATGTTCTCGATTTCTTGGAGCATCTCTATTCCAACCATGAGTCTGTCAGCTGGGTTATCCTGACTAATTGGAGTCGTACACTTTCTGCCGTATAGTACTTCGAAAGGGCTCAACTTAGCTGAAGTTTGGTACCCATTTTTATATGAAAATTCTACCAAGTGTTGGTAGTCTTCCCACTCGCTCGATTTTTTTCTTACGTACATGCGAAGCATATCCTCTACGATTTGGTTTGTTATTTCGGTTTGTCCATCTGTTTGTGGATGATAAATTGTACTGAAATTTGGATTAGTATTTAGCCCTGCAAACAATTCTTTCAAAAAACGGACGTGAATTTTACGTCTCTATCTGAAATCACCATTTTAGGAATACCATGCAATCTAAAAATTTCTTTCATGAATATTTCAACAATGTTTATAGCTTTAAAAGTAGACTTTATAGGAATAAAGGGTGCATAATTACTGAGTTTATCGATTACAACCATGATAGAATCATTATATTTTTGAGTTATAGGAAAACCTGTTGTAAAGTCCAGCGATATGGTCTACCATTTCCATTCTGGTACTGGTAACGACTATAATAGGCCAGTTGGATGCTGGTGCTCGGCCTTAACCTGCTGACAATCCTGGCACCTAGCCAAGTATTTTGTTGTTTTGCCTTTCATATTAGGCCAGTAAAATAGTTTTATAAGTGTGGTTATTAGTTTTTGGTAACCTGGATGGCTAGAATACGATTTCTTATGCACTTCGTCCAAAATTGTTAATTTAAACTTTGTCGAATCAGGTATGTATAGTATGTTTTTAAATCGTAATGATCCTTTCTTGTCGATACTTAGATCTGGTTTATCTGAGTTTGAGGTATTATTTTGTAATTCTACCATCATCTTAGTGTAATTTCCATCATTAATACCTATCGTCCTTATCCTTTGTTCCAGATCACTTTTTGCCCTGCTAATATTTATCTCAAATAACCCATGGACTCTTCTTCTTAAAGCGTCTGCTACCTTATTTTCCTTACCCTTGATATATCTGACCTCGAAGTCGAACTCGCTCAAGAAGGATAGCCATATTTCTTGTCTTGCATTCAAGTCTTCTTGGTTAAACAGATATTTCACCTCGCTATTATCCGTCAATAGTAGAAATTTTCTTCCCATTATGTAGTGTCGCCACATTTTTAAGGCATGTGTTACTGCTGCCAATTCTAAGTCACGAGTGACATAATTTCACTCATGTTCCTTTAATTTTCGGGACTCATAACAAATAACGTATCCTTCCTGAGTTAGGACACCACATCATTCTTCTTTACTTGCATCAACACATATGGTGAAGTCATTATCTGGGTCTGCTACCTTCAATATGGGTGCAATTGTCAATAATTCCTTTAGTTTGTTAAAATTACCTTGACACTTCTCTGACCCGTTAAATTTGGTCCCTTTCTTTTGTAATGACGTGATAGGGTACGCTATTTTGGAAAACCCTTCTATAAACTTGCGGTAATATCTGGTGATTCCCATGAATTACCGGATATCCGCTACGTCCTTAGGTACCATCCATTCCATAATGTCTTTTGTCTTCTTCGGGTCTATGACAATGCCTTTTGATAAAATCATGTGTCCTAGATATTGTATTTCCTTTTGATAGAAGTCACACTTGTCAAATTTAGCATACAGTTTGTGTTTCCTCAACATTTGCAGAACTATACTTAAGTGTTCATCATGTTCTTCCTCCATTTTTTAATAGACCAAAATATCGTTGATAAATACTACCACGAACTTGTCTAAGTACTGACTGAAGATACTGTTCATCAGGCACATAAATGTGGCTAGTGAATTAGTGAGTCTGAAAGGTATGACTACGAACTCGTAGTGTCCATATCTTATCAGAAAAGTTGTTTTTCTTATGTCCTCATCTTTTATCCTAACTTGATGATATCTGGATCATAAATCCAACTTTGAAAAGATCTTGGCCCCACCTACTTGATCAAATAGATCATTTATCCTTGGTAAGGGGTATTTGTTCTTAATAGTCATTTTGTTCAGTTGTCTATAATCGATACATAGTCTTAGAGTACCGTCTTTCTTTTTCACAAAGAGGACTAGTGCCCCCCATGGCGAGACACTTGGTCTGATATATTCTTTGTCCAACAATTCCTATAATTGTATTTTTAATTCTGTCAGTTCTGGTAGACTCATTCGGTATGGTGCCTTTGAGATAGGGGCTGAACCAGGTATTAGGTCTATGGAGAAGTCTATTTCCCTTCTAGGAGGTAATTTTGGTATCCCATCCACAAACATGTCTTTGGATTCACGTAGGACCGCGAAGTATTCTAACTTTGTCTTATCTTCTCTTTCTAATAGATTCGTCACTTGGATGGCATAAACTTGACATCCCTTCCTCATACACTTCTTGAGTTACATCGTTGAATCTTGTCTGATTGATATTAGTTTTGGTATAGCTTGGGTTGTTCTAGCCGTGCCAAAATCATCTTTATAGCTAAGTATCTTTGTATAAAAATCTAATACTACTTTGTGTTGTTCCAACCAATCCATCCCGATAATCATATCATAAGATCCTAGTAGTAGGATGTTCAGATTTGTTCTTATATATTGATCATCTAAGCTGAACTCAAAGTCAGAAATAAAGTCAACTATTTTCCTTTTAGTACTTGTTGCTAGTTGTACAAGCCATGATTTTGCGTGCTTATGTTTCTTAAGTTTATTTGACTCTACTACATTAGGGGTAATATAACTTAACGTAGCTCCAGGGTCAATTAGAAAATAAATTCGAGTATTATTGATTTTACCTTTGATTTTTACTACTGAGGACTGGTGGTCAACTTGTCGACCATCTATGGCTTCATTTATCTGATGCAGGATTCTACCGAAGTCTCCCACCATCGAGGCTTCCTGCAGATTATGAATAGTAGTTCTGCTTGCTGAAATTAAACATGGGCAGTTCCTCCTAAGATGAGGCTCTCTGCATTCCCAACACTTTAATGGCTCGTGAGAGTTGTCCCAAAACTTCTTCATTCCCAGGTTTACCGTTGTTTTGCGTATTTGGATGATTGGAGTGAAAATCCTTTCTCAGAAATTTTTTTGCTGCATTCTGATAAGGAGTTCGCTGGTATCCCTTCTTTCATTGGTTCATTCGATCTTGCTTCTTATCCTTCCAGGATTTGGGAAACTCTACCTATTGTTTATACTGGTCATAGCACATTCGTGCTTTCCTAAATACTTCACTCAAGGATTTGGGGTTGTCAAACTCAATTCTGTCCCTGTAGGACTATAGTAAACAACTTAAGAATCACTGTATTTCTAACTTATCCTCCCGGATGTACGGTACGAAACTTAGTAGTTCTAGAAATTTATTTATAAGGTCCTCCATCATCATCTATCTGAGTCGTAACTCGTAAAATTATTTCATCTTCCTTTCATAATAGCTTTCAGAAAGGTATTATTTCTTGAAATACTTCTTAAAGTTAGACCATTCCAACTGTTTCTCCTTTAGGCCCTTCGCCAATTTCAGGTCTTGCCACCAAATGTTGGCCTTCCCTTTCAGATTGTAGATGGCCATTCAGACTTTCATGTTGCTGGAATAATTGTAGATCTGGAATAATTGTAGATCTTAGAAAACCCTTCTATAAACCTACTGTAATATTCGGTGATTCCCATGAATGACAAGATATACACTACGCCCTTGGGTACTAGCCATTCCATAATGGATTTTGTCTTCTCCGGGTCTACTCCAATGCCTTATGCTGAAATTACATGTCCTAGATATTTTACTTCCTTTTGATAGAAGTCACACTTGTCAAATTTGGCGTACAGTTTGTGTTTACTCAATGTTTGCAGAACTATACTTAAGTGTTCATCATGTTCTTCCTCCATTTTTTAATACACCAGAATATCGTCGATAAATACTACCATGAACTTCTATAAGTACTGACTGAATATACTGTTCATCAAGCACATAAACGTGGTTGGTGCATTAGTGAGTCTAAAAGGTATGAATATGAACTCGTAGTGTCCATATCTTTTCCAAAAAGTTGTTTTTCTTATGTTCTCGTCTTCTATCCTAACTTGATGATAATCGGATCGTAAATCCAACTTTGAAAATATCTTGGCTCCACCTACTTGATCGAATAGATCATTTATCCTTGGTAAGGGGTATTTTTTCTTAATATTCATTTTGTTCAGTTGTCTATAATCAATACATAGTCTTAGAGTACCATCTTTCTTTTTCACAAAGAGGACTGGTTCCCCCCATGGTGAGACACTCGGTCTGATATATTCTTTGTCCAACAATTCTTGTAATTGTATTTTTAATTCTGTCAGTTCTGGTAGACTCATTCGGTATGGTGCCTTTGAGATAGGGGCTGAACCAAGTAGTAGGTCTATGGAGAAGTCTATTTCCCTTCTAGGAGGTAATTCTGGTATCTCATCCACAAACACGTCTCTGAATTCACATAGGATCATGAAGTCTTCTAACTTTGGCTTATCTTCTTTTTCTAATAGATTTGTCAATTGGATGGCATAAAATTGACATCCCTTCCTCATATACTTCTTGAGTTGCATCACTGAAACTTGTTTGGCTGATACTAGTTTTGGTATACCATGGGTTGTTCTAGCAGTTCCAAAATCGCCTTTATAGCTAAGTATCTTTGTATAACAATCTAGTACTTTCTTGTGTTGTTCGAACCAATCCATCCCGATAATCATATCGTAAGATCCTAGTGGTAGGATGCTCAGATTTATTCTTATATATTGACCATCTAAGCTGAACTCAATGTCAGAAATAAAGTCAACTATTTTCCTTTTAGTAGCTGTTGCTAGTTGTACAAGCCATGATTTTGTGTGCTTCTGTTTCTTAAGTTTATTTGACCCTACTACACCAGGGGTAGTATAAATTAACGTAGCTCCAGGGTCAATTAGAACAAAAATTTGAGTGTTATTGATTTTACCTTCGATTTATACTACTGAGGACTAGTGGTCAGCTTGTCGACCATCTATGGCTGCATTTATCCGATGCAGGCTTCTACCCACATCTCCCACCATCGAGGCTTCCTATAGATTATGAACAACAGTTCTGTTTGCTGAAATTAAACATGGACAATTCCTCCTAAGATAAGGCTCTCTGCATTCCCAACACTTTAATGGCTCGCGGGAGCTGCCCCCAATCTTCTTTGTTCCAAGGTTTACCGGTTTACCATTGTTTTGTGTATTTGGATGATTGGAGTAAAAATCCTTTCTTGGAAAACTTTTTGCTGCATTCCGATAAGGAGTTGGCTGGTATCCCTTCTTCCACTGGTTCATTCGATCTTTCTTCTTATCCTTCCAAGCTTTGGGAAACTCTACCCATTATTTATATTGGTCATAGCACATCCGTGCTTTCCTAAATACTTCATTCAATTATTTGGGGTTTTCAAACTCAATTCTGTCCCTATAGGACTATGGTAAACAACTTAAGAATCACTGGATTTTTACCTTATCCTCCCAGATGTATGGTATGAACCTTAGTAGTTCTATAAATTTGTTTATAAGGTCCTCCATTGTCATCTATCTGAGTCGTAACTCATAAAATTATTTCGTCTTCCTTTCATAATAGCTTTCAGAAAGGTATTGTTTCTTTAAATACTTTTTAAAGTCAGACCATTCCAATTGTTTCTCCTTTAGGACCTTGGACCATTTCAGGTCTTTCCACCAAATGCTGGCCTTCCCTTTCAGATTATAGATGGCCATTCTGACTTTCATGTTGCTGGAATAATTGTAGATATGGAAGTATTTTTTGATGTCCAACAACCATGCCTCAGCTTCTTCTCCTATCTTGGATTCTCCATCAAAGGTAGCTAGTTTAATCTTTTTAAATTCTCCTTCAAGGTGGTCTACTTGTTTTATTTTTCTGTCGAGTTTAGTTTTGTCTTCAGCTGAAGGTGTTCCTTCAGATGAACTGTCTCCTTTTTATGTTTCTGGCCCAGATTTCTTGGAGGCCCTTTTGTTGACTTCTTCGTCATGGTTATCATCTTTTTGACTTTTCTTGGTGACTATACTGCGCAACAGGACTTCATTTATCTCTTGTTGTTCCTACTTTGCTTTCTTCAGATTTTCACTGTCAGCTTTGAAAATCTATAGTTCAACAATAAGATTCCTCATTGTTTCCAATACCGTCATGGGTGATCTTCCGTCACTATTCTATCTTTGATCTCCAGGGGGTCTTTGCCATAGATTTCCTTCCATCATGCTTTCTGCATCATCTTGAGATGCCATAATTAATACAAAGCAGAAAAGGCTTTATGTTTGTAATCATAAGGTTTATTAGTTTTACATAAATCAGAATATATATACTAAAGAACTAATCTGGCCCTGTTCAGGCCTAGTGTTGTAACTTTTTCTTTGATACCATATGTAATAATCCTCAATTGCATCATAAAAAAAATAAAATTCTAAGCGAATTACGCTCTAATTTTGTATATAAAAAAAAGGGATTAATCCTTAATATTCAAAATCGCAATACCCTGTGTGTTTAATTTCTTTTCCTAACATTACAGATTCAAAACAAGTGTTTACCCTACTCATTTAATTTATACTCATCTTCATAACTGTTAAATGTTAAAACTTTGTAGTAAAGCGGATAGTGGACATATTCCTAGAGTTAGGTTTCTGACCTCTTATTAAACATCCACGCTCATACATGCGTACAAGCCTAAAATTCAAGTCCCGCGAAATTTAGAGAGACAAGGAAAGAGGGTCAAAATATTTTCTTTAATGTTAGAGTTATTGGTTCCACTTTGAATAATGGTGACCACATACTTCGAGGGATTCTTTGGAATTATTCCGTCAACTGAATTCATACCCCAATGATCTATTTGGTTGGAAGCGAACTCCAAGGTGGCAGATGATTCATCCTTTCCAAGCTTAACTAACTCCAACCACTGGTGCTAACTGAATTAGTAGTAAAAGGGTTCTGAGGAGATCCTTACTTGTCCTTTTAACTTATTAATTGTGACTAGATGTATTGACAGCCGAATTTTATTTTCTTTCCAGCCATTAATGGAGATGGAGAGGAATGAGAGTCACTTTGTACCCTCCTCCAACCTGAATGCTACACTTCATTGTTTTCACATGGTGCATTTCCTCGTTATACCTACCACATTCAATATGTGCGGGCTCGTGTTTTAGGGTAGCAGCCATGACTCATTTTCATCCTCGTGCCAATCTACTTTGAGTTGAATCCTACATTTTTCCTCTGTTCTTGACTCTACTGTGCACGAGCATGGTGGCTTGTAATAGCCATGATTCATTTTCATCCTTGCATCAATCTACTCTAACTTGAATCCTACGTTTTTCCTCTATTCTTGAATCTATTGTGCATGGGTATGGTGGCTTGGAGAGTTCCCCATATTTCTCCTATTTCGGTATGTGTCCATAATAATTTTTACCATAATTTTTAGTCATTTTTAGCTTACTGTTCTGGTATTATCTTGTTTATTTCCCATAGGCCCTTCTTTCCCTCCTCCTAGACTCACCATTCTTTGTTACTATTCTCGGTTAAGCTTTGTTGAAAAGAAAATTGTATGTTTAAATGGTTTAGGGTCTTTTACATGCCTGAATGCTGAGCCTATTTATTTTTATACTAGAACCTCTCTGGCAAGTTGTTTTCTATCTGGATTGTGGAAAAACAAACAGGGGTTCATCCCAAATACTCTTCAATAACTAGTAAGTCTGTGATTCTTCCTTATTTGAGAGTCTCCCAGAAAGAATAGTAGTTGGTCAAACCCTTAAACAAGGCTTATACTCTAACTAAAGATAAAAATGTTTGGTTGTGTTCTGCATGCCCCCTTGCTCTTTCCGAGTGTCTTACCAGGTATGCGCGTTTGGGGCTTTTGACACCGTTTTGACCCCCTGCATTTCCTTAAAACTTATTTGTAGAGTGTTATATAGTTCTATTGTTTCTTTATCTTTTTATCAGGTGGTCCTTGAGATTATGTTTTTATGCAGATTGGTCATGTTCCAACATTCGTGTATTGGTTCTTGGATTATGTTCTTATTTTGGTTATTCATTGATTCTTAATGCTAATGATGGGCCCCTTTGTTTTTGCAAGGGTACCCATCAGGAAGTCTAGGACTCCTCTTCCCTCCCTAGTCTAGATAAATACACGGCTCTTGGCGATGGCGAAGGATAAACATATCCCTCTACTTAAGTTAAGTATTACTTTGGTGAACTCTCTTTCCTAATATTTCGTGTTTCTCTTTTTGTTTTATTTACATTTCCGTTGAACAAAACTTAAGGGTATTTCTCGCAATTTTGTGTAGGGGTTGCGACCACACGAGGACACACACTCGGATATTTCACCCCCCTTAATAGGTACTCGGGTTCCATTTTCCCTTGCCGAAAAGGCCTAGACAGTTAATGGTAGAAACATTCAAATTAAGGAACCATTTATGTAATTGGTTCGTTGTGTGTTAGCTTCATTACTCCTTCTCACTGTCGAGTTCCGAGAGTCAACATTAAATTTGTAAAATTACTCCCAGATTAAACCGATTTTATTACTATGACTTGTATTAAGTATTATTCGAAGGTAAATTATGAATGAAATCTTTCCTATGCTAGAACTATTTTATCGACATCTCTGAAATGAAAAGAATTGTGGATGGTGTTTTATAGCCTTACTTCAATTCATTTTTGGGAACGTAGATCCTCGACAAACCTATAAGCGTGTTGGTAAATAAAATCACTTGTGTTTTCTCTTATAAAGTTTAACTTGGATCTGTAATAGTTTAGACCTATCTTTCTGTTGTGTTCGATTCGAGTGTACTCCAAATTCTGGAACTAATTCTATGCCACATGTTATAATGATTTCTGAATGAAAATTTACACATATAAATTCATATATGCAGTCATAATTTTTTGTTTGATACTTTGTAAACCCCTTATTGTTAAATAAGGATTTTAAATCTGTATAGTTAAAATGGATATAATACTTCTGAAATTCTTCCAATTTCCTACAAATGTTTACACAGGTTTGAAAATCCACTACAGAAATGAACCCCTTAGAGTCGTGTGGCTCATGATGAACTTATGACGGGTGAAAGGTTTTCCAAGACTTGAAGGTTCAAAAATTGCAAGATAAATTTAATGTTTCCGGGCATAATAGCTCTATCCTGGGCCTGACTAAAACATAGTAGTTTTTTTTGTACTATAGCTCACTGTCCGGATTCAATTCTATTACCGCTACAGACAATATGTGTTGTTTATAACTCGTACACTTGTACGTGGAACTTGTGATGATAATGGGTCACAAATATAGTAGTAATATTACTCTATTCCTTTAATAGAATAGATGATTATCCAACAGATGACATATGGGACCATATAGATACAATCGTTTCTATAGAAGATAATAAAATGTAATCATATATATAAGTTGATATGTAACTTATATACAGAATTACTCAATTCCAAATATTTATGGATAAATCTTCCTAATGTTTTAGTTGCAGAAATGAACGTGCTCCTGTAGATAGATCTGATCTTTCAGGTTTAGGTTTTACATAGGTAATTATGCCCTAGAATTTTAACTTTTGACTGTAACCTCATACAAAGGAACATATATCATCCATAAAAATTATTTGAGCTTAATACCAACAGATGCATAATAACAGATACCCAAAATCATTCAAGCAAAGAAGGAGGAATTTAACATATCTGAACCAATTCGGGGAATGACAAAGGGAACAACCATGTTCCTCCCAATCATAGAAAAGGGAAGTCAAACTCACTTGCCCAATTCACCCCCTAGATTGACCACGAATCTATGAGAGCGAACTTGGAAACTCCTCCTCAGAAATGTCCTTCAATTCCAGTAGATTCCCCTTGCCTCACACTCACCCAGTAGTGTTCATAACAAGAAGTAAGAAAATCAATAGTTTATTTCCTTGCATACTTGGAAGCGTCCTGCCTCCTCACATATGCTAATTATCAATTTGCCTAGGTCCTTTTCCACTTGTAACAATCAGCCTAGAGGTAGTGCCAACATGTTCCCCACTCATGGAGTCATGGTCAGTTAGATTTAACATGGTTGTTCCATTTGTCTTCCTGAAATCAATATAAAATATTATGTTTTCATACAAGTGTCATAGTCAATTTGTTAGTTGGGTCAAATCAGGTTTCTTCCCAACAGTCATAATAATTAATTACAATTGTCAAATTCGAAATTCGAAATTTCCCTAAATGGAAATTTTTTTCCAAATTCAAATTTACTAAAAATGGAATAAATTTCCAACAAATTTAAATTTCAAAAATACTTTATTTTTGGGGATGTCACATACTTTCCCCCTTCAGTAAAACACTGTCCTCAGTGTTTGTCCCTTCCTTGGAATAGGATTGGATGAGATTTCCGCAAATCTCCCTCCAACTCCCAAGTGGCCTCCTTAGGACTAAAGTGCTTCCATTGCACCTTTACGTGAGCGACGGCTCTGTTCCGAAGTGTTATTTCTCTCCGGTCTAGAATGCAGAGGGGTTCCACCTTAAACTCACCTTTGGGTTCCACCTGCACCAAGTTCCAATCAATCATTTGAGTAGGGTCATGAATATATTTTTTTAACAAAGAAACGTGAAATACATTATTAATTGTTAGATTAGCAGGAAGTGCAAGTTGGTATGCTACGGGTCTAATTCGATCTAGTATCTCAAAGGGCCCAGAAAACCTGGGTTCCATCTTGGCACAATTCCCTAACTTCAATGAGCTCTTCCATGCCTGGACCTTCAAATAAACATGGTATCCCACTTGAAATTCCAAGTATCTTCTTTTCTGATCTGTGTAGGTCTTTTGTCTATCATGTGCTTCTTTCAAGTTTTGTTGTACCTTCCTTACCATGTTCTCCATTTCTTGGATCATCTCTGGTCCAACAATGAGTCTATCAGCTGGGTTATCCCAACTAACTGGAGTCGTACAGTTTTTGGACTATAGTACTTTGAAAGAGCTCAACTTAGCCGAAGTTTGGTACCCATTGTTATATGCAAATTCTACCATGTTCAGGTAGTCTTCCCACTTTCTCGGTTCTATTCTTACTTACATGTGGAGCATATCCTCTATGATTTGGTTTGTTCTTTCAGTTTGTCCATTCGTTTGTGGATGATAACTTGTACTGGAATTCAGATTAGTATGTATCCCTGCAAACAATTCCTTCCAAAAAGCGGATGTGAATTTTATGTCTCTATTTGAAATCACCATTTTAGGAATACCATGCAGTCTAAAAATTTCTTTCATGAATATTTTAGCAATGCTTATAGGTTTAACAGTAGAATTTACAGGAATAAAGTGTGCAGACTTATTGAGTTTATCAATTACAACCATGATAGAATCATTTTGTTTCTGAGTTTTAGGCAAACCTATTATAAAGTCCAGCGATATGGTCTCCCATTTCCATTTTGGTACTAGTAATGGCTGTAATAGGCCGGCTGGATGTTGGTAATCAGCCTTAACCTACTGATAATATTGGCACCTAGCCAAGTATTCTGTTGTTTTTCCTTTCATATTGGGCTAGTAAAATAGTTTTCTAAGTGCGGTTATTGTTTCTGGTAACCTAGATGGCCAGAATACGGTTTCTTATGCACTTCGTCCAAAATTGTTAATTTTAACTCTGCTGAATCAGGTATGTACAATCTGTTTTTAAATCGTAATATTCCTTTCTTGTCGATACTTATATTTGGTTTATCTGAATTTGCGATACTGTTTTGTAATTATGCCATCATCTTAGTGTAATTTCTGTTGTTAATACTTGTCGTCCTTATCCTTTGTTCCAGATCACTTTCTGCCTTGCTAATATTTATCTCAAATAATCCATGGACTCTTCTGCTTAAAGCGTCTGCTAATTTATTTTCCTTACCCTTGATATGTCTGACCTCGAAGTTGAACTCGCTCAAGAAGGCTAACCATATTGCTTGTCTTGCATTAAGGTCTAGTTGGTTAAAAAAATATTTCACCCCGCTATTATCTATCAATAGTAGAAATTTTTGGCCCATTATGTAGTGTCGCCACATTTTTAAGGTGTGTATTACTGCTGCCAATTCTAAGCCATGAGTGACATAATTTCACTCATGTTCCTTTAATTTCTGGGACTCATAACAAATAATGTATCCTTCCTGAGTTAGGACACAACCTAGTCCTTCTTTACTTGCATCAACACATATAGTGAAGTCTTTATCTGGGTCTGCTACCTTCAATATGGGTGGAGTTGTCAATAATTCCTTTAGTTTGTTAAAACTTCCTTGACACTTCTCTAACCAGTTAAATTTGGTCCCTTTCTTTTGTAATGACATGATAGGGTAGGATATCTTGGAAAACCCTTCTATAAACCTGCAGTAATATCCGGTGATTCCCATAAATGATCGGATATTTGCTACGTCCTTAGGTACTAGCCATTCCATAATGGATTTTGTCTTCTTTGGGTCTAAGACAATGCCTTCTACTGAAATTACATGTCCTAGATATTGTATTTCCTTTTGATAGAAGTCACACTTGTCAAATTTGGCGTATAGTTTGTGTTTCCTCAACATTTGCAGAACTATACTTAAGTGTTCATCATGTTCTTCCTTTGTTTTTGAATAGACCAGAATATCGTCGATAAATACTACCACGAACTTGTCTAAGTACTGACTGAAGATACTGTTCATCAGGCACATAAACATGGTTGGTACGTTAGTGAGTCTGAAAGGTATGACTATGAACTCGTAGTGTCCATATCTTGTTCGAAAAGTTTTTTTGCTTATGTCCTCATCTTTTATCCTAACTTGATGATAACTGGATCGTAAATCCAACATTGAAAAGATCTTGGCCACACCTACTTGATCGAACAGATCATTTATCCTTGGTAAGGGGTATTTGTTCTTAATAGTCATTTTGTTCAGTTGTCTATAATCGATACATAGTCTTAGAGTACCGTCTTTCTTTTTCAAAAAAAGGACTGGTGCCCTCCATAGTGAGACACTCAGTCTGATATATTCTTTGTCCAACAATTCCTGTAATTGTATTTTTAATTCTATCAGTTCTGGTAGACTCATTTGGTATGGTTCCTTTTAGATAGGGGTTGAACCGGGTAGTAGGTCTATGGAGAAGTCTATTTCCCTTCTAGGAGGTATTTTTGGTATCTCATCCACAGACATGTCTCTGAATTCACGTAGGACTGCGAAGTCTTCTAACTTTGGCTTATCTTCTCTTTCTAACAGATTTGTCACTTGGCTGGCATAAACTTGACATCCCTTCCTCATACACTTCTTGAGTTGCATCATTGAATCTTGTGTGATTGATACCAGTTTTGTTATACCTTGGGTTGTCTAGCAGTGCCAAAATCATCTTTATAGCTAAGTATCTTTGTATAACAATCTAGTACAACTTTGTGTTGTTCCAATCAATTCATCCCGATAATCATATCGTAAGATCCTAGTGGTAGGATGTTCATATTTGTTCTTATATATTGACCGTCTAAGCTGAACTCAAAGTTAAAAATAAAGTCAACTATTTTCCTTTTAGTATCTGTTGCTAGTTGTACAAGCCATGATTTTGCATGCTTATGTTTCTTAAGTTTATTTGACTCTACTACATCAGGGGTAATATAACTTAACGTAGCTCCAGTGTCAATTAGAACATAAATTTGAGTATTATTGATTTTACCTTCGATTTCTACTACTAAGGACTAGTGGTCAGCTGGTTGACCATATATGGTTGCATTTATCCGATGTAGGCTTCTACCCATGTCTCCCACCATCGAGGCTTCCTACAGATTATGAATAGTAGTTCTGTTTGTTGAAATTAAAAATGGATAGTTCCTCCTTAGATGAGGATCTTTGCATTCCCAACACTTTAATGGCTCGTAGGAGCTATCCCCAAACTTCTTCATTCCCAGGTTTACTGGTTTAGCGTTGTTTTGCGTATTTGGATGATTGGAGTGAAAATCCTTTATCGGAATTTTTTTTGCTTCATTCTGATAAGGAGCTGGCTGGTATCCCTTCTTCCACTTGTTCATTCAATCTTGCTTCTTATCCTTCCAGGCTTTGGGAAACTCTACTTGTTGTTTATACTAGTCATAGCACACTCGTTCTTTCCTGAATACTTAACTCAAGGATTTGGGGTTGTCAAACTCAATTATGTCCCTGTAGGACTGTGGTAAACAACTTAAGAATTGTTGGATTTTTACCTTACCCTCCCGGATGTACGGTACGAACCTTAGTAGTTCCAGGAATTTATTTATAAGGTCCTCCATCATCATCTATCCGAGTCGTAACTCGTAAAATTATTTTGTCTTCCTTTCATAATAGCTTTCAGAAAGGTATTGTTTCTTTAAATACTTCTTAAAGTTAGACTATTCCAACTATTTCTCCTTTAGGCCCTTGGCCAATTTCAGGTCTTGCCACCAAATGCTGGCCTTCCCTTTCAGATTGTAGATGGCCATTCAGACTTTCATGTTGCTGGAATAATTGTAGATATGGAAGTATTTTTTGATTTCCAACAACCATGCCTCAACTTCTTCTCCCGTCTTGGATTCTCCATCAAAGGTAGTTGGTTTAATCTTTTTAAATTCTCCTTCAAGGTGGTCTAATTGTTTTCTTTTTCTATAAGGTTTAGTTTTGTATTCAATTGAAGGTGTTCCTTCAGACGAACTGTCTCCTTTTTTTGTTTTTGGCCTAGAGTTCTTGGAGGCCCTTTTGCTGACTTCTTCGTCATGGTTATCATCTTTTGGAATTTTCTTGGTGACTATACTGCGCAACAAGACTTCATTTATCTCCTGTTGTTCCTACTATGCTTTCTTCAATTTTTCATTGTCAACTTTTGAAAATCTGTAGTTCAACAATAAGATTCCTAATTGTTTCCAATACCTCCATGGGCGAGCTTCCGTCACTGTTTTGTCTTTGATCTCTAGGGGGTATTTGATGCGGATTTACTTCCATCCTGATTTCCACATCATCTTGAGCTGCCATAATTAATACAAAGTAGAAAAGGCTTTTTGTTTGTAATCATAAGGTTTATTAGTTTTACATAAATCAGAATATATATACTAAACAACTAATGTGGCCCTGTTCAGGCCTAGTGTTGTAACTTTTGCTCTGATACCATATGTAATAATCCTCAATTTCGTCATAAAAATAAACAAATTTCTAAGCGAATTACGCTCTATGTTTGTATATATAAAAAAGGGATTAATCCTTAATATTCAAAATCGCAATACCCTCTGTGTTTAATTTATTTTCCTAACATTACAAATTCAAAACTAGTGTTTACCCTACTCATTTAAGTTATACTCATATTCATAAGTGTTAAATGTTAAAACTTTGTAGTAAAGCGGATAGTGGACATAGGCCTAGTATTAGGTTTCTGGCCTCTTATTAAATGTCCACCCTCATACACGAGTACACGCCTAAACTTCAAGCCCTGCGAACTTTAGAGACACAAGGAAAGAGGGTCAAAATATTTTCTTTAATGTTAGAGTTATTGGTTTTGCTTTGAATAATGGTGACCATGAACTTCGAGGGATTCCTTGGAATTATTTTGTCGACTGAATTCGTAACCTGATGAACTATTTGGTTGGAAGCAAACCCCAAGGTGGCAGATGAGTCATCTTTTCTGGGCTTAACTAACTCCAACCACTGGCGCTAACTGAATTAGTAGTAAAAGGGTTCTGAGGAGATCCTTACATGTCCTTTTAACTTATTAACTGTGACTAGATGTATTGACAGTCAAATTTTATTTTCTGTCCAACTATTAATGGAGATGGAGAGGAACGAGAGTCACCCTGTACCCTCCTCCAACCTGAATGCTCCACTTCAATGTTTTCACATGGTGCATTTCCTCATTATACCTACCACATTCAATATGCGTGGGCTTGTGTTTTAGGGTGGCAACCATGATTCATTTTCATCCTCGTGCCAATCTACTCCGAGTTGAATATTGCATTTTTCCTCTGTTCTTGACTCTATTGTGCATGGGCATGGTGGCTTGTAACAACCATGATTCATTTTCATCCTTGTGTCAATCTAATCTGAGTTGAATCCTACATTTTCCTCTGTTCTTGACTCTACTGTGCATGGGCATGGTGGCTTGGAGAGTTCCCCATATTTATCCAGTTTCGATATGTATCCATAATAATTTTTACCATAGGTTTTAGTCATTTTCGTCTTATTGTTTTGGTATTTTCTTGTATATTTCCCATAGGCCCTTCTTTCCCTCCTCCTGGACTCACCATTCTTTGTTACTATTCTCGGTTAAGCTTCGTCGAAAATAAAATCGTATGTTTAAATGGGCCAGGGTCTTTTACATGCCTGTATGCTAAGCCTATTTATTTTGATACTGGAACCTCTCTGGCAAGTTGTTTTCTATCCAGGTTGTGGAAAAACAAACAGGGGTTCATCCCAAATACTCTTTGATAACTCGTAAGTCTATGATTCTTCCTTATTTGAGAGTCTCCCAGAAAGAATAGTAGTTGGCCAAACCCTTAAACATGGATTATACTTTCAATGAAGCTAAAACTGTTCGGTTGCGTTTTGCATGCCCCCTTGCTCTTTTCGAGCGTCTTACCAGGCATTCGCGTTTAGGGTTTTTGACACCATGTTGACCCCCTGCATTTCATTAAAACTTATTTGCAGAGTGTTAAATAGTTATATTGTTTCTTTATCTTTTTGTAAGGTGGTCCTTGAGTTTATGTTTTTATGCAGATTGGTCATCTTCCAACATTCATGTATTGGTTCTTGGATTCTGTTCTTGTTTTGGTTATTCATTGATTCTTAATGCTAATGATGGGCCCCTTTGGTTTTGTGAGGGTACCCATCAGGAATTCTAGGAATCCTCTTCCCTCCCGAGTCTGGGGAAATATGCGGCTCCTGGAGATGGTGAAGGATAAACATATCCCTCTAGTTAAGTTAAGTATTACTTTGGCGAACTCTCTTTCCTAATATTGCTCGTTTCCCTTTTTATTTTATTTACATTTATGTTTAACTAAACTTAAGGGTATTTCTCACAACTCTGTGCAGGGGTTTCGACCATGCGAGGACACACGCTTGGAGATTTGACCCCCCTTAATAGGTACTCGGGTTCCATTTTTCCCCTGCCGAAAAGGCCTAGACAGTTAATGGTAGAAACATTCAAATTAAGGAACCATTTCTATAATTGGTTTGTTGTATGTTAGCTTCATTAATCCTTCTCACTATCGAGTTCCGAGTGTCAACTTTAAATTTGTAAAATTACTCTTGGATTAAATTGATTTTATTACTATGACTTGTATTAAGTATTATTCGAAGGTAAATTATGACTGAAATCTTCCCTATGCTAGAATTGTTTTCTCGACATCTCTGAAATGAAAATAATTGTGGATGGTGTTTTATAGACTTACTTCAATTCATTTTTAGCAACATAGATCCTCGACATACTTATAATTGTGTTGGTAAATAAAATCACTTGTGTTTTCTCTTGTAAAGTTTAACCTCGATCTGTAATAGTTTATACCTATCTTTATGTTGTGTTCGATCTGAGTGTACTCCAAATTCTGGAACTAATTCTATGCCATATATTATAATGATTTTTGAATGAACATTTACACATATAAATTCATAGCTCTAGTCATAAGTTTTTGTTTGATACTTCGTAAACCCCTTATTGTTAAATAAGGCCTTTAAATATGTACAGTTAAAATGGATATAATACTTTTGAAATTCTTCCAGTTTCGTACAAATGTTTACACAGGTTTGAAAATCAACTACAGAAATGAACCCCTTAGAGTCATGTGGCTCATGATGATCTTATGACCGGTAGAAGGTTTTCCAGGACTTGAAGTTTCAAAAAATTGCAAGATGAATTTAATGTTTTCGGGCATAATAGCTCTATCCTGGGCATGACTAAAACACAATAGTTTTTTTTGTACTATATCTCACTGTTCGGATTCAATTATATTACCGCTACAAACAATATGTGTTGTTTATAACCTGTACACTTGTACGTGGAACCTGTGATGACAATGGGTCACAAATATAGTAGTAATATAAGTCTATTCCTTTAATAGAATAGATGATTATCCAACATATGACATATGGGACCATATAGATACAATCGTTCCTACATCAGATAATAAATGGTAATCATATATATAAGTTGATATGTAACTTATATACAAACTTACTCAATTCCAAGTATTTATGGATAAATCTTCCTAATATTTTAGTTGCAGAAATGAACATGCTCCTATAGATAAATCTGATATTTCAGGTTCAGGTTTTACATTGGTAATTATGCCCTAGAATTTTAAATTTTGACTGTAACCTCATACAAAGGAACATATATCATCCATGGAAATTATTTTAGCTTAACACAAACATATGCATAATAACAGATACCCAAAATCATTCAAGGAATTTAACATATCTTAAACAATTTGGGGAATGACAAAGGGAACAACCACGTTCCTCCCAACCATAGAAAAGGGCAGTCAAACTCACTTGCCCAATTCACCCCCTAGACTGACCATTAATCCATGAGAGAGAACTTGGAAACTCCTCCTCAACAATGTCCTTCAATTCTAGTAGATTCCCCTTGCCTCGCACTCATCCAATAGTGTTCATAACAACAAGTAATAAAATCAATAGTTTCTTTCCCTGCATACTTGGAAGCGTCCTGCCTCCTCACATATGCTATTTATCAATTTGCCTAGGTCCTTCTTCCCTCCCTTAGCGATTTTTTCATCTTTCTAGATCCCTTATTTTCAGGGGATGCTAATGGCCAAATCACTGATTTGCCACTTGTAATAATTAGCCTAGAGGTAGTTCCAACATTTTCCCCACTCATGGAGTCATGGTCAGTTAGATTTAACATGGTTGTTCCATTTGTCCTCCTAAAATAAATATAAAATATTATGTTTTCATACAAGTGTCGTAGTCAATTTGTTAGTTGGGTCAAATAAGGTCTCTTCCCAATAGTCATAATAATTAATTACAATTTTCAAATTTGAAATTCGGAATTTCCCTAAATGGAAAAAAATTTCCAAATTCGAATTTACTAAAAACAGAATAAATTTCCAACAAATTTAAATTTCAAAAATACTTTATTTTTGGGGATGCCACAGAGCAGATTTCTTTTCTATTCCAATATGTGCACCAGACGCACTTGCAAGATGCCTTCTTGCTCCACCTAAATTACATTCCAATCGATTACATGATTAGCATCAGGTATATATTTCTTAAGCAATGAAATATGAAACACATTATGTAAAGTCATGGATGCAGGTAATGCAAGCATGTATGAAAAGTATATATATGTATATACAAACAATTCTAATAACATTATAACCTATATACAAGATACACAACATACAATAAATAGAGAATTGATACTTATCTTTTGATTGAGAAAACTTCCATATCAACATTGTCTAGGCCAAGGTACCAAACCTCAGCAGCAATTCAACCTACCAAACCTCAGAAACACTCCAACGAACGATCTCTCTTCCACACATGTCTGTCCCACCCCAGGAGTGTGCACCTTCAGTGTCACACAGTCCATCGAATGTTACACCTCCTTTTCCTTGGGCTTCAATAACAGGTTGGACCTGAAGTCTGAGAACACCGTGGCTTGAGGAGTTCCAACTACCATCAGAGGTCTCCAATCGAAATCTTCCTCGAGCTACTCTTTGTAGTCAACATTATAAATTTAATAAAAATCATCTCATTTGCATCACCCACATGCAGTTATCATGAGAAAACATAAAATAATTCATGTCAGAGCTCCAATTGGTTTAAAAGAGAATTCAAATTTTCCCCCAAAACATGAAATTGTTTTCATAATTCATCTTGGTTGTTGTCATATATGAATTCATCCTTCCTTGTGGTTTTACACAAGCACCAAACTACATACCATTTTCCTGCAAGGTTTCACCTTGCATATTGCCAACAATTGTCACTATTTCATGTACATCATAATTCAATTGCAATATGTATAGAACCATATGCAGTGAAATTAGAATTTTCTGCATCTAGCAATTCAATCATAATTAAAAAGCAAATTAATAAAATAGAATGACTCGTCATTCTATGCATATGCATGTTCACAGTAATATCTCTAACTTCATTACTTCTTTTTCTGAACAAGAAAATTTCTTGTAGTCAATGTTTTTGTGACTACTTGACTTGCAAATTTCCTGCTGCAATATCTAACACCTCCTTGAAATGTCCTCAACTTCATGAGTTAACAACATTTTAGTTGTTAGTAACAATTATTTCCATGCAATAATATATATGCATGTACTTACAAAAAACATTCAGTCAATTCAACCATTTTAGATAGTAAACAATTCTATCACTTACTATGCATGAGTGCAATTCTCAATGCATACTTATTCAGTGCACCTTGCATTGAATTACATAATGCTCTTTATCTTGGTCATGTATCTCACCATCCATGAGTTAGAATTCTGGCCAATGTATTGACACATTCTCCACACACTTCCTATTGTCTTCCCAATTAATTGGATGCCTTCTTTTTCGACACGAACACTACACCAAGAATATAATTATGTGGTGTTCATTAGTGTTATCAAAAAGGTTGTAGTCCAAAGTTTTATTTAAAAGTAGGAAGCTTTTAGTACCTGTGTGGCTCATAACCTTTCCATATCCATACCTTCCCATATCCAACCAGGTCCTGGTCTCATACATGACTAGCTTACTGGCATTCATTCCTATAACCAGTTCTTATCTTTAATTATTTGGTTATTACCCTATAACCAAATTAACATGACATTCTATTATGTCAGTGTGTGCAATCATAAGCTAAAAATATTTGAATTAATGCAGGCCTCCAGCCTTTACCACATCCAATGGTATGCACTCAATAATATAATCACGTGATTTTATAAAATAACTCTGGCTGAGGAAATTCTTACCTAAATTTCCTTTCAACAATTATGCAAAAAGAGTAATAAAAAACTCATACCTGCATGACTGCCATTAATAAATTTTATACTACTTGGATGTCTGATGGTAGTAGAAGCTTCGATGTTTCTTTTATCAAACTTATAACCAACACTTCAACTCTCTGTTGCTTCCTTCCTTATGCAACAACATCACCAACAACACTTGTAAACATGCAAGCATTATTTCCTCTGACTGACTTAACAAATCGTAACATACTTGTTGCTACAGAAATTGCAACAACCTCCTTCTCCCTATACAAATTTTCCTTGTTGAACCTAGAAGTCTTCAATTCTTCCTGAATTCCTGAATCTTCTTGTTCTCTCATTGTAGTCATTATACATGACTATTTCTACCCTTAACACTTTCGACGTAGTACCCCTACCTCAACAGGGTTTGCTGACCTCTCGGTCAAAGGATATTTCAAACTTTTGAGTTGCATTGACTCTTCGGACTTGTGATTGAACCCAAAACAATTATACACAGGTCCCCTTTTCTGCTTTAGGTGTAGGTCCTCACAGACTGGCGAGCTTATTCCTGTGTGCTTCCAAAACTTCAAGTTTCAGGTGCTAGCCCCTTTCTCATTAGTCCTTTCCTTCATCAGACCCTGGGTTATGACCTTATGGAAAAATGTGATTGAGAGCTTGGGAAAGAGCGGTTTTAGTCCAACCCACTTTTCACTCAGCAATTCACCTCCAGTTTCCACGGAACACTTTGTTAAAATTGTGGTATAAATTGCAGCCTTCTCTCAGATTTTTAACATCCGAGCAAGTTCTGGCCACACAATCCAGCTCATGCATTGATCTCCAATCCATTGGTGATTATCCACGATCAATGGATGTTATCTATCCTCCTTCCACACGCGATCCTATATCTACACGATCTTTTGACACGTAGCTCCCTTCCCAAATCAATGGCTATGGTTGATTCCATCTCTCCGACCCTCGTGAGTTTCAACTCTCAACTATTTGATTTACCCCGTATGATATTCTTCCAAAGTGGAAGATCTATTAACACCTATCCTCAACAATCGAATGGTTCTGATGAACTTCGACTCTCCGGCCTTCGAGAGTCCTCACTTCTGCACACACACAAATCTCCGGAGTGAATTTCCCCGGAGTGACAGATCTTCTGCCATGCGTCCTCTCCAAATCAATGACCCGTATTCTCTTCGGAAGTTAGACTCTTTCCAACCAAGACTAGATCAATGGTCCTTCGACCTCCTCCTCGATCAACGATCGAGATCTCCTTCGGGACATTGACATTGTTAACAATTTATATTTGCAATTCCATCAATCCAAAATGATTCTTGTTGGATTTGAGGCCACAAGTGATGGTTTCCATTCTTGTTATTTTGAGCATCTGGAAAAGAGAAAATTCATATAATGTTTATAGTATGACAAAGTTAACAAGTGAATTATGTTCACAACAACTATTTTAGTGTTAAATGTATAATTTTCAAAAACAATTGTGCAAGCATGATCTATACAAAACATAATTTATCCCACTTATTTTTTTTTTTTTTTTCTTGGAAGATTATATTTCATATTATTTTTAGAAGGTGAAAAATTAATATTTGAATTACATTTTATTTTGTTCCCAATTTTTTTTTCTCGTGTTTACATAAACTAAAAAACCAAAAATATTGTTTGAAAAGTAAAAATCCATGGGAGTTTGAAAAGAAAAAATGCATGGACATTCCACATTTTTTTACAATTTTTTGTTGTGAAATTTTATGGCACTCGTTTTTCTCTAGGTGGTTTCATCAATTATTGTGATTTTTTTAATGTAAAAGTTTTAGAAAAAAATAAATTGAAAATATATTATGAAAATGAAAAGATGAAAATGACACATTGGATAGAGTATTCAATTATGCATTGATTGAAATTATGTTCACCACTTGACATGGAAGGGATGAAAAGATTTCACCCCCTAGAAGTTGTAGTTGTAGAATTTTTTATGGAAAGGGGGCATGATTTCCAATTTTTAAACCCTCTATTGAGAAAAAAACATCAATTCATGGATCATATAAGCCTTGATCAATAGTTTTTGGTGGAATTTGAATGGACATCGAACAAGGGTCTATTAAATCCTCGATCGAGGTTATACTAGGTTAAACAATAATTCTTGATTGAGGTATCGACCTTGATCAAGGATTTGTGGCAACAAAAAATAAAAACACAAAAGACAAAATAGAAGAAAATACCAAAAAACAAGAATTGTATCAACTTTCATGTTGCTTCTATCATGGTGAAAAGGGAAAAAAAGAAAATAAAATAAAGAAATATTAATATGAAGTAATTTAAAAAAAAGATATAGTTCAGGTAATTTAATAATAAAGATGGAGATAAGGAAACATGTAGAAGGAAGTATGATCACCGACAACCTTATAAAGTTTAAGTTGAAGTCATGGTCACAATTTAAAAAAAAACATACTTTTTTTTTTCTTCTTCTCATAAAAGTTTGTGATTACATGGATTAGAAATAGAATTGTTAACTTATGAAAATGCTAAACATGTAAAAACATATATATATGTGTGTGTGTGTGTGTGCGTGTGTGTGGAATGGATAATTGGTATGCATGAGATCAAGTCTACTAGTTTCCACTCTAACCAAAGAGTATATCCAACAACCTGCAAGTGAGATATACCAATAATTTGTGACCTAGAAAGGGTTGAGGCATATTCAAGCCCACTCGAGTGGACTTCTATCTCAAGGGTTGTCTACCCTTCTAGTATTATCACAATGGGCCAACATGTCCCCTTTGAGGGAATTGAACTAGGATGGGGACGATAAAGAACATGCTACCCAACAACCTAAGCTATGCACCTAGGACTTGAAAATTTGAAGGATATGGGGGTAGGATTTAATCCACTTATGTGTGCACATGCCATGAGACCATTTAATACAATCTCTATGGGTGCAATGACATGTTTGAACACTACCTCAAGGTGTTCCCATCGCTCCACTAAATACCTCATGGTGAGTACTTTTCTCAATAGTCTTCCCCTCATAACCTCCCTAGATCTTAGTTTTAAAACTTATGTTTTCATTAATTTAATTAATTTACAATTATTTATTAATTGTTTCTCTCCATTATAATATAATTTATAATTTACTATGATAACACTAATTATATAATTATAATTTATTCGTCGACTCATCACCATTATTCAAGGAAAATCAAGCCACCTAGAAGAACCTACTAGTAGTTAGTAAGGGGAAAGACTTTCATCCCTACAATATGTCTTGCAGTCTTGGGTAGTTAACCTATTTATTTATATCATAGAAAAACTAGCTCTTATACCAGTATTATTTATTATAATACTGGTCTAAAATATACTTTGTATATTTTAAAATATAATTTATTTATTATAGATTTTAGGTAGCTAACTCATTTGTTTATATTCTAGGAAGACCAACTCTTATACAAGTATTATAATATATAATATTAATCTAAAATATACTTTATATATTCTAAAATATAATTTATTTATTATTAATCCATTAAAAAGCTATACATATTTATTCATATATATAATACTTTGAATGAATAAAAAACAACCTAGATCTATTTAACTCCTAATATGCAGTTTTATGAGGCTTTGATCTGCTCAAACCATCGTCCCCATGTCTTTGCTCTCCACAGGGAGAGATATGTCTCCCCCTCCTCCCCCACCTCAACCAAACATTCAATCCTTTCGTGCCCATGTGGCTTCGACCCTGAAATCAAACAAGGTGTCTCCCCCCAAATTTGTAAAGAAGCTTGATGGGATTGCTAAGGTCCTTGTTCAGGCCCCCTCGTCCAGGAATTTGGCTCTTCTCTTTGAAGCTAATGGTCTCATTGGGTAGTTTACAGGGATTTGGCCATCCCCAAGGGTAGTTGCAAGTTGTTTGGGGTGGTCCATATTTCATGGGCTAGAGAGGTATGTATATTAACCGATGGAATCCATATTTGAGTTTTGAGAATGACATCCCCTATGGGGTTCTGGTTTCAGTCCGACTCTCGTTTCTCCATTATCATTGTTGGTAAAATGAAACAATTCAAAACATTAAAAATATCTTGGGAAGGTATATTGATCAAGTTGAACCATGAGAAGGTTTTTAGGCCTATGAAAGGATATGTGTAGAAGTTACCTGAAACTATAGACGATTTGACCCATATCCAATAAGTAGACTATAAACAAATCCCATTTAAATGTAAATCTTTTTATGAATATGGGAGTTTTTCCAAGTCCTACTCCAAATATCAAGCATCGTCGCAACAATAAGGAGACCAGGAACAATTGAAAATTCAAAAAATAAAGTGGAGTTCGGGTCTAACAGGTCAGGTTCCACCTGGTCCCTAGCGTCGGGTCCTTCCTCTATCCCCCTCTTCCCAGGAGGGGGAAAGCTCCAGAGATAAGTAACAATATGTATAAAATTCTTTCAAATCCAAAAGAAATTCCAGAGGAAACCTATGAAAACCTAATAGAATATTTGTAAATTCCAACTAGAGATCAAGGGAAACGGCAAAGTGGAAGGAAAACACCCGTGATAACAACATGAGGTTACAGCTAAGGGTTCGAGTTACAGATTAGGAATCCACGTCATATTGGAGGAAGAGTCACAAAACGAGATGAAGATTCAGGTAAAGAAACAAAAGCTCCTGTTACAATCAAGAAGTCGGGTAGGAAATCTAGTCGCAGGAAAAGAGAGGAAACAATAGATAAAGAGAATGAATTGGATCTCGAGACAACGCTGGATAGCACCTTCAAGGACTATAAAGGAAATAGAGGACCGAGCAATATTGCACCCTCTAAAGGGGCTTTAAAACCGTTAGGTAAATAATGAAATTAGTCTCTTGGAATTGTAGGGGATTGGAAAATAAAGAAAAGATAAAATCACCAAGACATTTAATCAAATCCAAAAAAACCTCAATCCTCTTACTCCACGAGAAAAAATGAATGACACATCAATCATTCAAAAAAGAAAATATTTATGTAAGAAAAGTATGGGACTAACAATTAGTTCATGTGGTGCTTCAAGCGGTCTAGGCACACTCTCGCACTTGCATCAATGTTAGTTGGAAACAAGTGAGGAATCCCTACATTGGCTATTGGTCAAGATAATCCACATCTCTTCAGGTAATTCCTTCATAATAATAAATGTTTGTGTTCCAAACCAATGTCATGAAAAATTAGAATTTTGGTTTTCCTTCATAGCTTCGTCCGAGAAGGATCTCTTGGATAATTTTATCATCGCAAGATATTTCAATACCACTATTCATCAATGGGAAAAGGGGCGGATTCCTCTATTCGTGATCCATGTCAGGACCATCTTGAGGACCTTATTTCTTCTTTATACCCTTTTGATGGTAAGCCATCCAAAGGTTTTTTCACCTAGTCCAATCACAGGGAAGGACCTCGTCACATAATAGCACGACTTGATCACTTTCCTATAAGAAATGCCTTTCTCTCTAAGCCATCTTATCCTATGTCCCCGATTCTTCCCTAGGCGAGTTGTGATCATAATTCTATCTCTCTTGTCTTCCAAAATGTTCGATATCTGGGACCCATCCCTTTTCGTTTCAACCCCTTTGGTTGGAACATCCCTCTTTTCGGCCTATGGTTTCTTCATTCTGGATCCCATGGATTGTTGTATCTTCGATATTTATTTGGGAGAAGAAATTAATTTGGTTGAAAAACCACATTAAATTGTGGGGTAAATCCACATTCAAGGCTTCATAGAAGAATTTTTTTCTCCTTCAAGCTAAGCTAGGAGAGGTTGCAGTAAAATTGGAACACTCCCTTGTCTCCTCCTCCCTTTTAAAGGAAGAAGAACAATGTTAGAAAATACTTTAGGGGGCACTATGCAAGGAAGAACAAAACTAGAGACTAAAATCTCAATGTTTATGGTTGCAAGTGGGAGATCGAAATACCTCATACTTTCATAAGCAATGTAAAGTGAGGAAAGGGAAGAATGTGATTGAGGAAATTCATCTCGAAGATCAAACTGCTCTTACTTATTTGTGCATTTAAATGATACGAAGAGGGTACCTCTATGTACTTGACTGTATGAAGATGTTGACTATTAGAAGAATATTTTTGTTGATGTGTATGCACCTATTAAAGCTATTGAATTCTTAATTTTTAAACACACTATTCTTTTTCCATAAGCTACATGATTCATTCTCAATAGTTCCCTGTATGTTTATCTTGTTTTTCTTCTAATTCACCATTCCATTCTCCTTTAAAGCTTGATTGTATGAAAAAATCGTAGACACATTCCTCTGAGAGTTGAGAGCATTTGTCATTTTAACTTGGATTGTTTGAGGTCCTATAGTTTCGAGAAAGAGAGAGAGGGAAAAAACTTCCCAAAACATTGCATAATTACCTTACTCAAAATATAGCTTTAAGGCTCATCCTGATTCTTAGATCATGGGGTGCCTCGACATCATTCCAACCACAACCTAGAACATCTCAAGGGACAAAAAACTTCAATAGCATTTTGAATGCTATTATTTCTACATAATTATTTCAAGTCCCTCTCAATCGTCCTTTAAATATTATAGTGTGATATTCATATATTCATTTAGGAATGTAATGCCTCTAACACCAATCATAGGAGTAGCTTCACTGGAACCATCAAAGTACCCCTAGGCTCCTAACTTGTCAATGGACTCATAAACCAACTACCTTGAAGGCTTAGCCTTTGTAATATCCAAGTAACTTGCAAAGATAGTTTTGATTTGGGAAGTACACTAGAAATGAGGAATAGATCTATCCTCAAATATATCAATTTTCTGGCAAGCCAAATGGCCCAAGAAATAATCAATGGAATACCCTTGAATTCTTTTAACTTTTTCTTTTGTAACTAGATTCTAAATCAATATGCAATAGACCCCTCACAACTATCCCTAATACTTGTCACATTATCCATTTATACCCATACCTCACAAGTGTGTATACAAAATATCCCTTTTAACCCTATAAAATCTATATATTTCCATTCTTATTTCCAAATAGATGTGATATTAGAATGCAATGCTTAAGATAAATTAAAAATATCCATCCATGGGAGGGAAACAATCAATTTATTAGACAATGTGTATGCTTCTCCACTCCCCAAATAGAAATTAGAACCTACTTTAAACCTTTCTCCATTACCTATCTTCCAAACCAAGTATTTCCCTATAAGAGAAAAGGATAATATAATGGTTTTCCAAACTATGAAATAATATAATGGTTTTCCAAACTATGAAACATTATGAACATTCTTAGAAAGTTCTTTTATCCATTCTTATACATAATAACCTTGAATATATTTTGGGATGATGACTAGATTACACATACCCTTCCTTGATATAAATATCTATAAACTTTAGACTAGAAGATATATATATTTTTCAAGTCTCAACCTTTCTTGTCTTTTTTTTCTGAAAAAAAAAATGTATATTTTCTATTTCATTTGAAATCAAAATATATATCTAATTGTTCCCTTTATGCAATGCTTAAACACACAAAACCTTCCATCACACTTTTGGAAGGACCTTCTAAAAATATATCCCAGACAAGACGATAAGTATAAGTATGTAAAATATATTAATGAGTATCAATGAAAGAATAGGGGTGGAAACCCACCTTCCATTTATTGTTTTTTGAAAATCTTAGGATATTTATATTAACAAAGATTTAAGGTTCATATGATTATGATTAGATATCTATTCAAGTATCTTTTCATGTAGATATAATTTTAGATAAAGTTTTTCAAAGTGGGTTATATGAAATGTTTATTATTTTATTTTATATTAATATATATAATAGATTTAGATATGTATCTTATAATTTTGTAGATATAATTTTATTTAAAGTTTTTCAAAGTAGGTTATATGTGTTTATTATTTTATTTTAGATTAATATATATATATGTAGATTTAAATATGTATTTTATATTTTATAATATCTTATAAACCAATATACACATACATTTCAAAATAGTCCCACAAATCCAGAAAAAGCACATAGGGAAAACTTGACCTCATTATTCTAACCAAGAAAAAACATGATTAATATAGATGACTTTGAAACTGAGGTAGAGCCACGGTGCCTTGATGTTCTATGTATACCATGAGCCCTTCATCTAAAACAATAATTTTTTTTTATAGAATATCTACTTGTTGATAGAAAATTCTATAAATGTGATCTATTGAGAAAAAATACTCCTTACTCTCTATAATCCTGCATTGCCAAGGAATCAAAACAAGGACTTCCAACATAGATTTTCCTTGCAAACATTCCACCACAACCTTCGAGTCCCATACCTCTTGGAGCTTCCAGATTTTGATATCTCTAACATAAAGTAGTAATACCTAGAGCAAGATAGTAATACCTAGAGCACAATCAATTCTTGCTCGGAGTTTGTTCGAGTCCCAACACCCAACTTTAAACAAAAAAAAAAAATGTTTTTATGAAAAAATCAATACCATTCCCACTCCACATTCAGCATAAATAAATCCAAGAAACAAATTGATTAAAAACCAAAGCATTTATATGCATAGAAACTTTAGGAATCAATGCTCTCTCTATTTCCTTAAATGCCACTTTGATTTTGTGAACCACAAGCTCTGGGATACTAGTCTTTCCCTTAAACAAAATTTTATTTTTCTCGAGCGAAATTCCCCATAACGCATAGCTAGGAAGGTCTAAGAAATATCTCTCACCCACTACCTCGTACAATGATCTAGAGTGTCCAAATTCCATACAGTAGTAACGTCTAATCACTGCAATACCTCTCTCCAAAGCTTCTTTGCAAAGGAACAATTTAAAAACAAATGGTTAATTGTTTCTTCCTGTGTCTTGCATATAACACATCTATATGGTCCCTGCCATCCTATTTTCTTACCATTTTTCCAAGTCAAAATTTAGTTTACCATTGCAATCCATGAAAAAATACGAGTTTTCAATGATCTCTTCCACTTCCAAAAATAGACCACCACCATTTATCTTACTCTCAGGACTTAGTTGAAAACGTTTCAATGATAGTGCCATACAAAATCGTCTAAAGCAAGTTACTTGCAAAACACCATATTTTCAAGGACGAACCAATTTGGAAGCTCCATCTTTTATGTTTAATAGAGGAATGGAACATATATTATTAAATACTCAAGGGAAGAAATATCTATGATTACATATGCCAATGTCATGGCTTAATCTTGAAAAACCCTAGGTTTATAAATTGCCTTTTGTTGCATTCAAGTTTGTATTTGGTAGATCATAGACTATGATCAAGACAATTCCATTAATCCCTTAAACATCCTTGGCATGTGCCCATGAACCTTTCTTCTATCTCAAGGCTATAGTCATCATTAGTATATTTGCAAATTCTAGATACCTCTCTCCTCCAAAAAGTCATTTTTCATGTGTTCCCGGGCTTATGCAAATTAGAGTCATTTTTCATGTATTCCCGGGCTTATGCAAATCAGAGACGAGGTGACTGCGCTATGCAGCACTCGACAGGGTCGTACGGTGAAAATCTATTCTGGGGAGGTGGAAGCGGGTGGCAACCAAAGCACGCAGTCACCGGCTGGGTTGACGAGGAGATTCCTTTCTTCAACTTGGGCACTTGTTCTTGCGATCAGTTCCAGAAATGCGGACACTACACTCAAGTTTTGTGGAAAAACACT
>ML814137.1:72993-92258 GCA_009831015.1 Picea engelmannii | reverse complement strand
TTATATATATATATATATATATATATATATATATATATATATATATATAGTAGCTTCCTATTTTGTATGCTCATTCTATCTTTAGCTTCGTTTGCACTGTTTATTCTGCATGAATGTTTGGAACATATTGTATATTTGGATTTATAATATCTACACATATGTTTTAGTCAAGACTACAATAGGTACTCAATGCAATTGTCAAATAGCGTTTGCACAATCTAATTTTTCCCTACTACATGTAGAGTCTGTGTATTTAATCCGTGGAAAAATATATGTATTATAATTCTAAACTTTCATGCTTACTCCTAGAGTTATTCCTACTCAATGGGTCCAATGAAATTGTAAGGTTTATACTATCTATTACTTCTTTCAAATAGTAATTTAATTCGATAGACACATCGCCCATAATTAAGAGCTAATCCATAGGGAGATGGATGTACGCATAGGTATGTAAAAGTTTTAAATCCCATAATTACTTCTAGAATAGCGTCTGCATAATCCTATATTCAAAAAAACAAAATAACCAAATATACATATGATACACTAACCTGGTGGTTCAGTCAATAATTCATCATGACATGCAAACAGAGAAGGAGAAAGTAGACGTATTTGAAACAGTTCACAGGAAGACAAAGGGAACAACCACATTCCTCCCAACCGTAGAACACAGAAGCCAAAATAACTTGTCTTGTTCACCCCCTAGCCTGACCATGAATCCATGAGGGATAACTCGGAATGCCTCCTCAGCAATGTCGTTCAACTTCAAAAATCTTCCCCTTACTTCGCACTCAGCCGGTAGTGGTCATAACAACAAGAAATCAATAGTATCTTTCCCAACATATTCCTCCTTGCCTCGCACTTCAGAAAATAGTGTGCATAATAGCAAGAGGTAATTTATTTTCCCGCATACTTGGCAGCATCCTGCCTCCTCACATATGCTATTTAAAACAATATTTGTTTTTTCCTAGGTCTTTTTCACTCCTTGGGAATTTCCGTAGCTTTCTAAATCCCTGATTTTTAGGGGCTGCGAAATGGCCAAATCCCTGATTTTCCAGTTGTAACAATCACCCCTGAGGTACTTCCAACATGTTCCCCACTCATGGAGTCATGGTCAGCTGATTTTAACATGGATGTTCCATTTGTCCTCCTGCAATAAATTATAAAATATTTTGTTTTCATACAAGTATCATAGTCAAATAGTTAGTTGGGTCAAATCAGATCTCTACCCAACAA
The DNA here is from genome assembly GCA_009831015.1 of Picea engelmannii. Taxonomy (NCBI): domain Eukaryota; kingdom Viridiplantae; phylum Streptophyta; class Pinopsida; order Pinales; family Pinaceae; genus Picea; species Picea engelmannii. Next base: position 91,025 of record ML814137.1, on the reverse strand, counting down.
TCATAATAATTAATTACAATTTACCACATTCAAAATTCAGAATTGCCAAAAATGACAAAAATTTCCCAAATTCAAATTTACCAAAACAAAATGATTTTCCTAACAATTTATCGAATTCAAAAATAATTTATTTTTGGGGATGTCACATCAATCCTCCTACTCCACGATGAAAAAATGAAGGACACATCAATCCTTCAAGAAAGAAAATATTTATGTAAGAAAATTATGGGACTAACAATTAGTTCGCGTGGCGCTTCAAGCAATATATGCACACTCTTGCACTTGCATTAGTATTAGTTGGAAACAAATGAGGAATATCTACATTGGCTATTAGTCAAGATAATCCATATCTCTTCAGGTAATTCCTTCATAATAGTAAATGTTTATGTGCCAAACCAATATCATGAAAAATTAGAATTTTGACATTCCTTGATAGCTTCGTCCGAGAAGGATCCCTTGGATAATTTTATCATCGCAAGATATTTCAATACCACTATTCATCAATGGGAAAAGGGACGGATTCCTCTATTCGTGATCCATGTCAGGAGCATCTTGAGGACCTTATTTTGTCTTTATATCCTTTTGATGGTAAGCCATCCAAAGGTTTTTTCACCTAGTCCAATCGCAGAGAAGGACCTCATCACATAGTGGCATGCCTTGATCACTTTCTTATAATAAATGCCTTTCTCTCTGAGCCATCTTCTCCTGTGTCCCAGATTCTTCCCTAGGCGAGTTCGGATCATAATTCTATCTCTCTTGTCTTCCAAAATGTTTGATATCTGGGACCCATCCCTTTTCGTTTCAACCCGCTTTGGTTAGAACATCCCTCTTTCTGGCCTCTAGTTTCTTCGTTCTAGACCCCATGGATTGTTGTATCTCCAATATTTATTTAGGAGAAGAAATTAATTTGGTTGAAAAAGTACATTAAATTGTGGGGTAAATCCACATTCAAGGCTTCATAGAAGAAATTTTTTCTCCTTCAAGCTAAGCTAGGAGAGGTTGTGGTAAAATTGGAACACTCCCCTATCTCCTCCTCCCTTTTAAAGGAAGAATAAAAATGTTAGAAGATACTTTAGGGGGAACTATGGAAGGAAGAAAAAAACTAGATACTAAAATCTCAATGTTTATGGCTTCAATTGGGAGATCGAAATACCTCCTACTTTCTTAAGCAATGTAAAGTGAGGAAAGGGAAGAATGTGATTGAGGAAATTCATCTGGAAGATCAAACTACTCTTACCTCTTTGTGAATTTAAATGATACGAAGAGAGTACCTCTATGTACTTGATTATATGAAGATGTTAACTATTCGAAGCATATTTTTGTTGATATGTATGCACCTGTTAGAGCTATTGAATTCTTAATTTCTAAACACACTGTTCTTTTTCCATAAGCTACATGATTCATTCTCAATAGTTCTGTGTATGTTCATATTGTTTTTCTTCTAATTCACCATTCCATTCTCCTTTAAAGCTTGATTGTATGAAAAAATCATAGACACATTCCTCTCAGAGTTGAGATCATTTGTCATTTTAGCTTAGATTGTTTGAGGTCCTATAGTTTCGAGAAAGAGAGAGAGGGAAAAAAATTCCCAAAACATTGCATAATTACCTCACTGAAAATATAGCTTTAAGGCTCACCTTGATTCTTAGATCATGGGGTTCCTCGACATCATTCTAACAACAACCTCAAACATCTCAAGGGATAAAAAACTTCAAAAGAATTTTCAATGCTATTACTTCTACATATTTATTTCATGACCCTCCCAATCCTCCTTTAAATATTCTAGTGTGATATTCATTTAGGAATGTAATGCCTCTAACCTGAATCATAGGAGTAGCTTCACTGGAACCATCAAAGTACCCCTAGGCTCCTAACTTGTCAACAGACTCATAAACCAGCTACCTTGAAGGCTTAGCCTTTGTAATATCCTAGTAACTTACAAAGATAGTTCTGATTTGTGAAGTACACTAGAAATGAGGAATAGATCTATCCTCAAATATATCAATTTTCTGGCAAGCCAAATGGCCCAAGAAATAATCAATGGAATACCCTTCAATTATTTTAAATCTTTCTTTTGTAACTAGATTCTAAATCAATATGCAATAGACCCCTAACAACTACCCCTAATACTTGTCACATTATCCATCTATACCCATACCTCACAAGTGTGTATACAAGATATCCCTTTTAACCCTATAAAATCTATATATTTCCATTCTTGTTTCCAAATAGATGTGATATTAGAGTGCACTACTTAAGATAAATTAAAAATATCCATCCATGGGAGGGAGACAATCAATTTATTAGACAATTTTTATTCTTATCCACTCCCCAAATAGGGATTAGAACCTACTTTAAACCTTTCTCCATTACCTATCTTCCAAACCAACCATTTTACTACAAGATAAAAGGATAATATAATGGTTTTCCAAACTATGGAGCATTATGAACATTCTTAGAAACTTTTTTTATCCATTATTATACATAATAAAGTTCAATATATTTTGGGATGATGACTAGATTACACAGACCCTTCTTTGATATAAATACCTATAAACTTTAGACTATTGTGGCCTTCACAATATATATATATTTTTCAAGTCCCAACCTCTCTTGTCCTTTTTTTTCTAAGAAACGAAAATGTATATTTTCTATTTCATTTGAAATCAAAATATATATCTAATTGTTTCCCTTTACGCAAGGACTAAACATACAAAACCTTCCAACACACTTTTGGAAGGACCCTCTAAAACTATAGCCCAGGCAAGACCATCCTATAAACCAACATACACAAATACATTTCAAAATAGTCCGACAAATCCAAAAAAAACACATAGGGAAAGCTTGACCTCATTATTCTAACCAAGAAAAAACATGATTAATATAGATGACTTTGAAACTGAGGTAGAGCAACCCTGCCTTGATGTTCTATGCATACCATGAGCCCTTCATCTAAAACAATAATTTTTTTTATAGAATATCTACTTGTTGATTGAAACTTCTATAAATGTGATCTACTGAAAGTGAGAAAAAATACTCCTTAATCGCCCTAATCCTGCATTGCCAAGGAATCAAAACAAGGATTTCCAACATAGATTTTCCTTGAAAACATTCCACCACAACCTTCGAGTCCCATACCTCTTGCAGCTTCTAGATTTCGATATCTCTAACTTAATGCAGTAATACCTAAAGCACAATCAATTCTTGCTCGGAGTTTTTTCCAGTCCCAACACCCAACTTTAAACAAAAAAATGTTCTTATGAAAGAAACAATACCATTCACACTCCACATTGAGTAGGATATCCTTGGCTGACACTATCAAAATAAATCTGAGCCACAAATTGATTAAAAACCAAAGCATTTATATGCATGAGAATTTTAGGAAACAATGCTCTTTGTATTTCCTTAAATGCCACTTTGATTTTGTGACCCACGAGATCTGGGATACCAGTCTTTACCTTAAACAAAGTTTTATTTCTCTCGAGCCAAATTACCCATAATGCATAGCTCGGAAGGTCTAAGAAATATTTAAACAATGGGTCTCTCACCCACTACCTCGTACAATGCTCTAGAGTGTCCAAATTCCATACACTAGGAATGTTTAATCACTGCAATACCTCTCTCCAAAGCTGCTTTACAAAGGAACAATTTACAAACAAATGGTTAATTGTTTCTTCCTCTTTCTTGCATATAACACACCTATATGGTCCCTTCCATCCTATTTTATTACCATTTTCCCAAGTCAAAATTTGGTTTACCATTTCCATCCATGAAAAAATACGAGTTTTCAATGATCTCTTCCACTTCCAAAAATAGACCACCACCATTTGTCTTACTCTCATGATTTATTTGAAAACATCTCAATCATAGTGCCATACAAAATCGTCTACATTGAAAACATATCAATCATAATGCCATACAAAATCGTCTACAGAAAGTTACTTGCAAAAAACCATATTTTAAAGGAGGAACCAGTTTGGAAGCTCCATCTTTTATGTTTAATAGAGGAATGGAACATATATTATTAAGTACTCAAGGTAAGAAATCTCTATGATTTCATATGCCAATGTCATGGCTTAATCGTGAAAAACCCTAGGTCTATAAATTGCCTTTGGTTGCATTCAAGCTTGTATTTGGTAGATCATAGACTATGACCAAGACAATTCCATTAGTCCCTTGAACATCCTTGGCATGTACCCATGAAATTTTCTTCTATCTCAAGGCTAGGTTCATCATTAGTATATTTGAAAATTCTAGATACTTCTCTCCAAAAAGTCATTTTTCATGTATTTAAATATTTTTTGTTTTAGGGTGAGTGTATGGTATCACATCTTTAAAGGCATTAGCCACAAAAAATTGAAAAAATAAGAATTTTTTAATCTAAAGTTGAAATAGAAAGTAAGTTCTTTGTGAAACCTGGTACATATAGTACATCCTTCATCTTCATTGGGGTCCCTGAATCAAGTTTGTAATTTGAGTATCCTACTCCTTTGATAAGGTATTGATAATCATCTCCAAGTGTAAATTTATGGGGAAACTTATTTTCTGTAAGGCAAGAGAGAATGTCTCTTTGACCTGTCATGTGATTGTAAGCACCATTTTCTATGATCCAAGTGTCCTCACCAAGTGACACTGATTCTGAGACATAGTCTTCAAACTGTTATTTTATCATCTTTGTGGGTGGCTCTTAATCTTCAACTGTATGGGCATGGTGAATCTTGTTTCTCTTCTTGTATTCTTCTCGTCTAGCTGGACAATTCTTAGCAATATGTCCCATCTTTTCACAATGATAACATTGGTAGGATGATAAATATTTTTCTCTTCTTTGACCTTTCTGAAACTTCTGGAATCTCCTTGGAGGGTGAGATTCTTTATGTATGAATTTGTTTTGGGGGTGAGACTCCTTATGAGTTTCTTTTTGGAGGTAAGACCTATTTCTTCCTCCTTTAGTATGAGTAGCTAGGGCTTTATCTTCATCTCTTGATAGTAATTCTTCTCAGTTAACTACTCTTGCTTCTTCTTGAACACATTCTTCCCAAAGACTGTCAAAGTGTAGTTTCTTCTTTCTGATGCAAATAGTTTGGATGAATGCATCCCAAGGTATTGTGACACCATTAAGGGTTTTCATTATAAGTTTGTCTTCATCTATAATATCATCAATTGCTTCTAGTTTTTCTTTGAATTGTGATATTTTGGAGAAATATTCCTGAATTGTTTCCTTGTACTTTTGAGTTGAGTTCTTAGATTCATCTTTTGATTGATGTTATTTCCTTCATACAATCTAGTTAGGGCATCACATATTCATTTCAGAGTCTTCTTTGAATCCACTTGAGGAATAAAGTGATCTTTAATAGAATCTGCAATGATTCTCTTGGCCCTAACTATGTCATTTTCGTGTTTTTCTTTAGCTGCAACATCAGTAGGTTCTGGTACATCTTCTTTAATGAATCTTGCTAGGTCATTCTCTTCAAGAATGAGTTCAATAATATACTTCTAGGAACAGAAGTTTTCCACATCTTCTAGCTTTTCAACAAGCTTAGTGCTTGAAGGCATCTTTAGCTGGAGCTAGGAAAATGACCAAAAATTGAAAATTCTCAGAATTTAATTTTTAACTTATTAGGGGGTGCATTTGGATGAAGTGAGTAGCTTGGTGCAGTTAGATTTCAGAAAATCCAAAATTTTCCCCTTCAAACTTGACCAGCGGAATTCTGCACTGGTACTTCTAGTTTTCTGGTAGTTTTGGTTTTTTGGTACATTTGGTTTTCTGGTAATTATGTTTTTCTGGTACCGGTGAAAACTAGGGTTTCACTTTTCAGGAGTTATATCCACTAAAAATATGCATTGAAGATGCCAAAGAGTTCCCTAGGCTAGGGTGCACTTTTCTAGATGATTTTTGGGATGAAATTACTCTTCAATAAAAATCCCTAATTTTCTTTTACAACAACATTGACGTTTTTCTTTATCCAATGAAAGATGCTCTCTTTAGCTTAGCTATGAAACCATTTTAAGTTTTAAGCTATTATTAGTTTTATTTTCAATTTACTATATAACCATAGAATAGATAGGATCACTGAGACAAGCACAATCAAAAGATACACAACATCTATCGTGAGAAACCCTCATGGGGAAGAAAACCCAACAAAAAATTCCTTAATATAGATAGCCAATACAATTCCAAGACAATAAAACAAACACTAGAGAATATCCTCTATTGAGAAATGCACCTCTCTCTCTTCCTTCTTCCGACAACTGGAAACTGCAGCTTCCTTCAAACTTGTGCACTAGATGAGTGAGATGAGTGAGTGATCAAATGAGGCATTGGCTTCCTTTATTTATACAAACTGGGAGGAGCTGGAAAGGTGTCTCTTCACTGGGTAAGTCTCGACTTCTCTTCTGAGTGGTTAAAACCACTTTAAATTTCTTGGGAGATGACTTCTCAATTTGCATAATATATTTAGGGTTTGACCAATCCGCAAAAGGGGATTTGGTCGATTACAATGCCCTACATAATCAATCCACAAAAGGGGATTGATCTAATGAGTAATAACTCAATAATAAATAGAATACTCTTTGCAATTACAATATTTCAACAAGACTTGGCTAGAGGGGCTTAGCAAGGAGAACAAATCCATGGAATTGATGATTGTTTAGAAGTCAAGCAGTGGATTGCAGAGGCCCTTATATATATTCCAAATAATCCTATATTACATTTAAATGCATGCATGTGTGGAAGGATACATACACTAAAACAAAATTTAATGAGTCAGACTCTCATAGGAGTCATGTGCAGAATGCACATGTTTTGATTCAATGCACGAAATGGACATGATGTCTTAACATGTTGTTTGCATCCAAGGAAGGAGTGTTCTCTAAATAATAATAAGCTGAAAAGAAATCGATTGGACTGCTCATGGAAAAGAAGAAGTCAAGAGGAACATAATGTAGAAGAGGGTCCTGGAAAGAAATTGACCATGCTAAGAATTCTAGATTATGCAAAGGGAAGATGCAAGAAACCTACCTCTATTATCATTGGTTCACATATGAGAATAATGAAAACACACAAGACAACGAGGATCTACAAGAATTCAAGTTTAACCATCTACAACAACAACAAAATAAATAAATAAGCTAAATAAATATGCATTGTAGTGCATGATAGAAGTGATGTATGATGCATATAATAAAGATATAATGCATGTGCATGAAGTGGACATGGAAATATTTAATGCTTAATACTTATGGATTCATTTTTGTGCATATGGACATGTCCTAACATGATTGTGGCATGCTTGTTGATTTAGAGTAGTTTGTTGTTATATATATCTACGCAGTAATTATGTTGTGATATTTGAATATGACTATTGGGGTGTTTGTGTATCTAGAGAAATTCTTATGGTATAGAAGAATATGATGTTGATGATGATGCTCACATAAAAAACCATGCATGTAACGACAAATGATGATGGTAAAATGTTAATCAAGGGTTGGTAAAGCGAGCTTGGGAGATTCTACAAAGTACCAGTTGATCAAGTAGCATCAATTATTGTAATAATAGCTTTGCAAGTATGCATTTGGGTTGTTATGATACATAGATGTTGAATGGAATTGAGGTAAGAACTCCCTCAGCTAGATTTTGAATATTTGAAATTGATGTAAAGGCAGAGTGCAAGCTAGAAGCAAAATATAACAAGAAATGTATTTACAATATATATATTATTTTGTATGTGATATCTTATTCAAATTACAACAACATGTATATATACACGTAAATGAGTAAATTCACATTTTTTTAGAAAAAATGGGTGTGACATTACATTTATTTAATTTAAACGTAATATACAAATAAAATATATATTACAAGTCATCCCTTCCTGAAAACATTCTTCCTCAAAGCATGGGAAAATATGAATGCTTATATCTAAACTCCTCGTCTTCCCAAGTAGATTCATCTTTAGGTAAGTTCTTCCATTTGATCAAATACTCATTAATTCTTCTAGAACGCAGGACTTTGGTTTGTACTTTGAAGATACCTTCAGGAAGAAGAATTAAATTTCCTTCTTCATTTAAAAGAGGCAATTATGTTTGTATATGGATGGTAGGACCTAACTTTTTCTTCAAACAAGAAACATGGAATATGTCATGCAATTTCCCTTTATCTGGAATATCAATGGCATAAGCAACTTGACCGGTTCTCTTTCTAATTTGACCGTGCCCATAAAAATTAGGATCTAGTTTGTGTTTCTTGTAATTTTTAAGAGAACTCTATTTGTAAGGTTGTAGCCAAAAAAATACCCAATCTACTGCCATAAATTCTCAGTCGGTTTTTATTTTGGTATCTTGTTCTTTGATTCGGTTCCTTGCTTGTTCGAGGAGAGCTGTAAGAGTGTATAAAATTTCCTTTGATGTAGCTGGATATTCTTTCATGATAGGGACTTTGGAATTCAAAACATATTCCTTAATTGAGGGAGGTGGATAACTATACAGGGATTCAAATGAGGACATTTTTTCTGAGGTATGATCTGTACTATTTTATCACCATTCTACCAAATGTAACCAATTAATCCACTATGTCTAGCAATCATTCACAAAATTCACTAGATAACCTTCAAGGAATTTATTAACCACTTTAGTATGGCCATCTATTTGGGGATGGTATGAAGTACCCATGGTTAAGGATGTCCCACTTGGTGAAATAGTTATTCCCAAAAGTTGTTAGTGAACTTGGGATCCCTATTGCTTACAATAACCTTTGGAAATCCATGAAGATTAAAAATATTTTTAACATAGCTATCAATGATTTGGCCAGCCTTGGATTTTGAAGAAATCCCAATGAAGTGGAAATATTTGGTTACTCGATCCACAATTAAAAATATGGAATATTTTCCTTCAGAGGTGGGAAGACTAGTGATAAATTCCATGGATATTTTGTACTATTTTTGGACTAGAACATGAAGGGGTTGAAGAAGGCCTAGAGGAGTGATTGTTTCAAACTTTTTTCATTGACAGGTGTTGCATTATGCCACATATTTCTACATGTCATACCACATACCCTTCTAAAAGAAAGAATGGTGTATATTGTAGTAAGTTTTGAAAAACCCTACATGGCCTACTATGGGAGAATCATGATTTTCCTTCAAAACTTAGAATTTGAACTTGGAGGAGCTGGGTAAAAATATCCTTTGTTTCTACCACAATATATCATTCTCCCAATTGAATTTAGGATTTGCAGTTGTGTTTCTTTCCACTTCATCTATTATCTTCCTTATCTTTGTATTTTTGACATATTTAGTTTGAACTTCTAAGATCCATTCAGAAATTACGATGGAAATAACAACCAGATTCTCCCTTCCTTTTTTATAAATAACATCAAAGTCAAAGACTTGGATTTTTCTCACCCAATTTTGCTACTCTTATGAAAGGTTCTTCCGAGTTAGAAAAAAATTCAAGCTATTGTGGTCAGTTTTCATGAGAAATTTCGTTCCCAACAAGTATTGTTTCTACTTAACCAAGGCATGCATAATTGCCGACATTTCTTTGTCATATGTTAATTTTGTTTCCTCCCTTGGTTTGAATTTTTGACTTTCGAATGCGATGGGATGATTATCTTTCATAAGTGTGGCATCTAATCCTTTTCTTGAAGCATCACATTCAAGGAAAAATGTTTTGGAGAAATCGAGTGATGTCAAAATAGAGGTGGATGTCATTAAGAGCTTGAACCTTCTAAAGAATGCTTTATCTTCGTCATTCCATTTAAACACATCTTTTTTCAATAATGTTGTTAGTGGGGACACAATTTGTGCATAGTTCTAGACAAATATTTTGTAATACTTGGAAACACCTAGGAATCCTTGTAATGATGTGATTGATTTGGGGATAGGCCATATAGTAATTGTCGCAATTTTCTTCAGATCAACCTTGATTCCTTCATCTGATACAACATGTCCCAAAAATACTCTCTTTTTTTCCAAAACTACATTTAGTTTTTCTAGCATAGAGCTTACTCTCTTGAAGGATTTTTAATAATGTCTCTATGTGCCTGAGGTGTGAGTTCCATTTCTTGATATAAACAAGGATATCATCAAAGAAGACAACTACAAATGTTTGTAGGTACAGACGAAATAAATCATTCATTATTGCTTGGAAGGTAGCAAGATCATTGGATAAACTAAAAGACATGACCCAAAATTCGTACAACCCTTTATGAGTACAGAAAGAAATTTTGGGAATCTATTCTTATCGAATTCTTATTTGGTATAACTTGATTTTAGGTCTACCTTGGAGAAATATTTAGTGCCATGGATCTTGCCCGATAACTCATCCACAATTGGAATTGGAAATTTATCCTTTATTGTAATTTTTTTCATTTCTAGATAATCAATACATAGTTTATAAGATCGATCTTTTTTCCTAACAAGTATGACCAAAGTTGAGTAAGGACTCTTGCTTTGTGTAATAACAACGCAGTTCAATAATTATTGAACCAAGTGCTCATTTTTTGTCTTATGTTGGTGCGATTATCTATAATATTTGTTTCTAATTGGGGTGGAACCAGGGATCAATTCTATGATGTGGTCTCTAAAATGAGGTGGAGGAAGCCCACAAGGAGGTTCCTGAAAAATGATGCTATATTTTCCAAGAATTTTGTCTAATTTCTTGGGATCATAATTTTTATCCTCATTAGTAGTTCCCTATATTGCGTAGTAACATAAGAAATAAGCACGAGCTCCCTTTTTTTATCATTTTTCTCCATCCTATTGGATGAGACCATTTGTGGGGGATGATAGGTATTTCCATGTAATTTGTATTTTTCCCCATTTTCATAAAGTCTTATAAATTGCTCTTGTAAGTTTAATCCAACAAAACCAAGTGTGGCTAACCATTGGGCCCCCAAGTCAATATCTACATCTTCGATTGGCATAGGATATTTTAATTTGTAGTCATTCATGGATACATCCACCTTGTGTCATTCCCCATCACATGAAATAGTCCTATTTCTTGGGATGGAGACTTGAAATTGAAAGGTAGGATGAATGAATATGTTTAATTTCCTATCTATCTTTGTATCTATAAAGTTATGTGAATTGCCATTATCTATGAGCATTGTTACTTTAGTTTTCTTAATATAGACATAAAATTTAAGAGTTTGGGGTTGAGAAATACCCATCATTGCAGTGACAAACAGTGGCAGGCTTGTGTTTTGATTCCCTGACTAATGGAAATTTCGTGAGTCTTCATTATTTTTTTGTTCATCAGATGAATATATTTCTCCTACTTCTTCGTCCTTGTCACTCTTGTTTATTTCACAAATAATTTATTTTTTTTTTCTTTTCACTTATGGCCTAGTTTCCAATTAGGTGTGTTACATTTAAAACTTTGGTCCTTATCTTGTCCCATATCTGGTGGTGGTGTCCTTTTGTGAGGGGGATTGTATTTGGCGCTAGATCCTTCGAGTGAGCACCATGATTGATCCAGGTGGATATTGGTGGCCACCCGCCTATTCCACTTGGACCCCCACCATTGTTTCTTTCAGTTTTTCAGTTTCCTTAATTTAAGCACAATTTACTATTTTTGGCAGTTTTTCGGGTCCTGAACTTCCGGAGCCGTTTTGAGGCCATAAACGATGTTTCTTGGGTATCTACCAATTGAAAAATATAATGATCAAATTTACTCATGATAATTTTTGCCAATAGTTGTAGTCCTTGGATAGACATTTCTAACAATGTATCATATGCGTCAAACAGAGATAGTATGCCAAAGTTATGACCACGGGAAATTGATGTACCAATTTACCATGACGGAGCCCATATTATAGCGTTTCATCTCCTAGGGTTAGGTTTTTTGGAGGTTTAGGTTTTCCATTTTTTCTCAATAATATACAGGCCTTCGAGCCTCATTGTAACAGATATTTTAAAGGCTTGTAGCCACCACATCTATTCTCAAAGATAAGCTACCAGTTCCCTATCTAGTTTATTTCTATTCTGTCTGTAAACAAATTTTAGTTCTTTGATATTAATGAAATGAAGTGTTATTTCCACTGCATCTTTGTATTCATGGTTATTTTTTTATTTTGTTGCGTTCATGCATAAATCCGGATCAGTGGTATCAGAGTGGTCTGCTCTTTCTCGATCCTTCTTTGCATGTCCCGAATGAGGTCGGGGTATAAGGAGTTAGGGCTCGATCTAGTTGAACCTTTGGAAGATCGACCTCGCAAACCCTGATGGCTGCCCATGGGGGGAGAAAAGAAAGACGAGGGAGTAGGAGATCCTATCAAAATATTTCCCAAGGAGTCCCTTTAAAAAAAAAGTAACGCGATGATGGACAACTTCGCCCAGATCCTTCAAGGATTGCGCACTAGTGTCGCATCTGCATCCAACAACCACTATGGAGGCACAAGCCCTTTCAAGGTACAAGTAAACTTTGAAATTCCCATATTTGATGGTCAAATAGATGTAGACATCATATATAGATGGTTGAATCTATTAGAAGTGTATTTCTTAGTTCATGACTTTTTCAACTGGGAGAAGATTATTTTTTCATTGCTCAAAGTCGCCCCCCATGTCAAGGACTAGTGGGAAACCTACTGTGAGAAAAATGAAGAAGAGGAACCCTCCCTGTTCTCGACCGTACCAACTTGGAATTATTTCAGATATTCCATCAAGGAACAATATTATCCCATGGGGAGATATGAGGACAAGTACATATAATGGACTACATTATGGAAACAAAGGAATCAAGATGTGCATGAGATGATGAATATGTTCCATACCCTATGCACAAAGTTGCGTATCAAAGATTCAGAGAAACATTTGGTGTTGAAGAAACGCAGTTGTTTACACAGATACATTTAGGACGAAATGGAGTTCCCCGACATCTCCTCACTTGGTATGGCATATCTGTATGCTGCCAAGATTGAGCAGAAATTCAAATAGAAGAAGCGAGACTTTGTATCTGTGAATCAAAATCAAGCAAAATCTGCCCCCAAAATGCAAAAAAAGGACAAAGACAAGGCATGGTGGCTAAATACAACCTGCCAAAGCCGCAAGAAAATAAAAACACCTCGAAGCTGAAGAAGGACACGTGAAAGTGGTGTGAGTTCCATAAGAGATCCACTCAAAACACAAGTGAGTGTCGGGCCAAATAGTCATTGGTGGCTAAGATGAGGGCTTCTAAATCAGATGCATGTTCCAACACTGAATCAGAACCCAAGAAGGGGAATGACAGAGGGAAGCAGATTATCAATGCGGAGCCCAAAGACACCGTTGCCACCACGAAGATCCGAAAGGAAGAACCGAAAGATCCATAGGAGGAGGAGCATCTCTTCCACTCCCAGATGTGGGTAAAGGGTTCCCTGCTACAGTTCATTGTCAACAGTGGGACCCAAAAGAACCTCATTGTAGGACAATTGATGGGGGGGGGGTGAATCAGTTGTTATCGTGCTTAAACACTAATGCTTATTTTAAACTCTTTACAAATCACTCAATGACAATCACAATAATGCAAGGAGGTAAGAAATAGAATATTCAACATCAATCACACACATGAAATATACAGAGACATATATATCCTGAGGAAAACCATAAAGGGAAAAACCTCTTCTTCTTGATATGATAAGTAATCTTTATTTTCTGTACATTATCATTCTTATAAGAACCAATTCATTGTGAGGCTACCACCTCTTTTCTACAAGTTGCAACTTGCTGAGAGCACCAACTCTTTGGTTTCTCTAGCACCCACTAGAAGGAAGCACCAACTTCGTGGTTTCTCTATCACCCACTAGAAGGAAGCACCAACTCCCTAAGTGTTCTAGCACCAACTAGATGGAAGCACCAACTTCCAGTCACACAGGCACCGACCTGTATAACAGAGAACAATAGTTCTCCCTTGCACCACCCTGCCACCCTGATTTTTCTAGCTACAACTAGATGGAAGCTACAAATCCCTTTGTTCAAGAACCCACTTGAAAATTTGAGGACAAAATTCCTCCCTAGCACCTCCCTACCACCCATATTATAAAAACTTCGTTATTGAAACTTATTACAGTGATACAATGTTTATCAATAGCTTACCAGTCTCATCATTGTTCTGCTACACTACTATGCTATGCCTGCATCTGTGTCTTCCTACTCACATTTATCTTTGAGATTTATGTTCTTATGCTTTATCTCTATTGGCCCTTGACCAATTTTTGAAGAGTACTTGGTCATACTTGACTACTTTTGGGGACTGCAACAGCTTGCCAAAGATGGAGCGCAACGCGAAGTGAAAATTAAGGAAGCAAGACCTATTTTTAGGTCCATTTTAGGGTTTTGGGTTGATGTAATGGGAAAGGGATGTCAGCCCGTGGGTCTACCCACATTTAGGACCATTTTTTAATATATAAATAGATAGGCAATGTAAGAAATAAGGGGAGGTTGTTGCCTAGTGCAAGGAAGAGGGATTTAGCAAGTTGTGCAGACCTTCTGTCATGTGCGAAGTAAGGGTCATTGAAGCTCCGTGTTTTAACTGCTTGACCAAGATAATATAAAGAATACTTTGTGGACGTAGCCCTAGGGTGGGGGTGAACCATGGTATCTTTGTGTATAATGGTTTGTGCTTTGCTCTTATGTATTTATTTGTTTCTTGGCTAAGTGCTTAATGTGATTAAGTAGATCTAGTTGTGCTCTGTGTTGTTGATGAATGAATGAACATTAGATCTGATATATGAGATGATTAGTGCTTAATCAATTGAATCTAACATATATTTATGTATATAAGTACTGAATCATTCTTAGTATAAGTATTCACTACGATGCTCTATGACTTCTGCGAAGTATATTAATGAATGTATGTTAAGGAATAACTGATGCTAAGTGCATTGTAATAAAGATAACCATAGATCTGTGTCCTAGCTAAGGTTGCAGACACCTGAGTCTTGCAATCACCCCTACCTCTACCTCGGGTGAGACTTCATCTACTTCGTAGGTGTTGTCGAAAGGGTCGGTAGTTAGGGATTTCTTGGTGCGCTCTTGAGTGTTGAACCCTGGGTCTGCCCCTGTGCCAACACATGGTTCCGTTGTCGAGACCGGAATTGTGATTGTTGGGAACTAAAGAAGAAAAAGCTTTGTGTGAACTAAGCTCTGTGCGTAGATATGTTGCCCTAGTGGGAAATATTCTACTTGACCTACAAATCTTTGTGCCAAGAAAAGAGGTCAGAGAAGTTATATCTGAAGAAAGAGATGTTAGAGAGGTCAGATCTAAAGAAACAGAGGTCGCATCTGAAGAAAAGAAGTCAGATCTACGAAGAAAGAGGTAAGATATGTAAGCTTTGTGCTCTGATAAAGGTAAGAATAGTTAAAAGTCTTAGATCTGGAAGTTTTGTGCTCTACAGAAGTAAGATAAGTGATTTATTTTTTTTGTTTCTAAAGCATGGATCTAGGTATGTTTGATAGATTCTGTCCTAGCTTCAAAACTAGGGCATTAATAGATGAAACCAAATTTGATATGAATAGATATGATAAATATAGTGATAGATATGTTATACCCATGCATCGAAAGAATGTCTGGACTAACAAGTGGATGCAGGATCCTAGAAAAAGTTTTTTGCAGGCTAGCCACCATGATCTTGGTGTGCAGTCTAGAAGGAGTCAGGGAACATTTAAATCGATGAGAGTATTAACCCTTTATTATAGTTCCATATGACTGGGACCTCTTGCTATAGAATTCCCTGGGAGAAGACTTAGTTGCCTCTGTTGCAAGGCTATGGACCATGAAGTATTGGATTTCCCTAGAATGATTGCTAGGCTTGAGAAGTTGAATATGGAACAAGACAACCCTAAGGGAGATCAAGAGACCAATATTATAGTCGAAACCCAGAAAGAATCAGAAAATATATTTCTATAGATGAAAGATGACTTGAATGACCACCGACATGTTAGGATATCAGAGATATTCAAAGAAAAGGAGAAAATCAAAGCAATAATAGGGGACTTTGACATTTACTGTACTCTTGATGAAGAAGCACAACTAAAAATTATGCCAGAAAGAACTTGTGAAGCTATAGGGAAGCTTGCCATGAGCCCTTCCCTAGGAGGAACTTGTTTCTTCAGAGAAAATCTAGTAACCCTATGTGGAAGGATCGTCTGGATACCTATGACTATCAATGGAACCTCGACAAAGGAAGACTTTGAGATCATTAAATTTGTTGAAGACACCACCCCATTTACCATGCTCATAGGAAAACCTTGGATTGATAGAGAACAGGCCAGACAAAGAAAAGAAGAAAAAGCTTTGGAAAAGAAGAAGAAAGAGTTAAAAGACTTTATGACTGGAAGGATTGCGCTCTTGATTGCAGAACAGAAGAGTAGATCGTAGATATTTAATATTAGTACCTCCGGTGTCGAAGCTAAGAGAACAATTGAGGATCTGCAAAAGATCGAGTTACCTATTTTTTATACAGAAAAGGTATTATCAAGGAACCATAAGAAATATTTTCCACAGCGCAAAGTAACTGAGACCACAAAAGATACATGTTAGAAAAACAGGACCATGGAGCAATAAAATAAACAAATGCGGAAACAAAACAAAGAAGATACAAAATACAATAGAGACACAAATTTATGTGGTTCACCCAGTGTGGGCTATGTCCACTAGAGAAATTGTCAGGTCCTTCCTTTATTATTATCCAGCATATGAAGGGATACAACCTACATAAAACCCACTGTAACTTCCTCTTCTTTCTCTCATAGTATCCTATCTCAAAATACAATATTCTCCATCAACCATAGCCGCAATACATTTCCCTCATAAAAGAGAGTTGCCTTCTAGGGAAAAAAACCCTAACATAATCTCTATCATTAGATCTACGACCTTGTAATGAACGGTCCATATTTACAATGAAATTACATTATACATTTACAAGGCAATTTTTCCTTTGGGGGATGTTTCCCCCATACCCTTGTTGGGGGCCTGCTTTCCCCTAGAGCCCCCAGCCGGGGGGATAGCCCCCCCAAACCCCGCAAAGGGGGTACGCCCCCTCTGCACTCCCCCGCGTGGAAGAGTGTACATACTTCTGGGGTGTAAATACTTCATGGGGTATAAACATGGCTGAAAATAAAATACCTCTGAATCAAGAAGATAATCAGGATCCACAACCAACAATCTCCCACTTGGAGACTGATCTCAACAACTCCACCACTGTTGTATATGTTGGACTTTGAACCTTCTTGGACCTGGAAAATTTCTCATCTTCATCTTCATTCTTTAAGACCAACTGAAACTGAGCAGGAACTTAGTTTCTCCTTGGTTAATCCCTTTGTTAACATGTCTGCAGGATTCTGGCTAGTGTGTATCTTTTCCAGCTTCAAATGTCCATCTTCCAAGGCAGATCGTATGAAGTGGTATCTCAACTGTATATGCTTAGTCTTCGAATGGAAGGCTAAGTTCTTTGCAAGATGAATGGCACTCTCACTGTCATAGTACAACCTGCTATTCTCTTGCTTCTTTCCCAATTCCTCCATAAACCTCTGTAACCAAATCATCTCTTTACTAGCGTCTGTAGCAGCAACATATTCTTCCTCTATTGTTGAAAGTGCAACAACCTTTTGCAGTTTCGAAATCCAACTTATTGTTGTTCCACCTATAGTAAAAACATACCCTATGGTGCTCCTCCTACTGTGTTTATCACCTGCCATATCTGAATCAACATATCCCTGTAGAAAAGTGTCTCGACCTCCAAAACATAATGCATGAGTAGTAGTACCTCTCAAATACTTGAGAATCCACTTTATTCCCTCCCAATCGTATTTACCTGGATTGTTCATATATCTTCTCACAACTCCCACTGCATGTGCAATATCTGGTCTTGTGCAAACCATTGCATACATCAAGCTGTGAATTTGTTGATGAATATGAGACCCTGGACATGTATTTTATCTCCTCCTGTGTCTTGGGACACATTTCCTTAGTTAATTTGAAATGGCTAGCCAAAGGTGTACTAACTGGTTTTTCATTCTACATTCTAAACCTCTCCAACACCTTCTCTGTGTAGTCACCCT
>ML814137.1:40423-72943 GCA_009831015.1 Picea engelmannii | reverse complement strand
TGCCCCTGTTGTTGTACATTTTGATTTTCTGGTTCCTTTGGAATTTCTTTTTCAGTGATCTCATCAAGCACTGTGTATTCTTGTTTTTCTTTTTCCTGTTTCTTTCCCTGCAACTCATCTTTGTACATGACCTTCTCATTGAATATGAAATCTCTACTCCTAATGATTTTGTTATTTTCATAATCCCATAAGCAATAACCAAAATCATTAACACCATATCCAATAAAGGTACACTTCTTGGATTTTGCCTCGAGCTTTGTTCTATTTTCTTTATCGATATGGACAAATGCTTCACAACCGAAAGTTTTCAAAAAAGAATAGTTTACCTTTTTTCCTGTCCATTCCTCCTCTAGAATTCTACCATCCAAAGAGATTGAAGGTCCTCTGTTTATTAAGTAAACAGAAGTATCTACAACATCTGCCCAAAACTGTAAGGGAAAACCAGCATGCAATCTCATACTCCTTGCACGCTCCATGATTTTCCTGTTCATCCTTTCTAACACACCATTTTCTTGTGGTGTTCTTGGAACTATATTCTCTCTATGAATCCCATGGTATGAATAATAATCATCAAACTCCTTGTTGAAATATTCACCTCCATTATCTGATCTGAGACACTTCAAATTTTTTTCTCGTCTCAATCTCAACCAAAGATTTTCATTTCTTAAAAGTATCAAAAACATCATATTTTTGTCGAATGAAATAAATCAAAGTTTTTCTAGTTGCATCATCAATAAAAGTAACATAATAATGAGAGCCACCAAGATATGATACTTGAGTTGGTCCCCATACTTCTGTATGCACAAGATCTAACCTTTCACTCTTCTTTTCTTTTTTGACTCTGAGAAATCTGACTCTCTTTTGTTTTCCATAAACACAATGCTCACAGAAGTCCAAATCAATTTGTTTAAGATCTGGAAAAAAAATTATTTTGTGAAGTATCTGCATCCCCTTCTCACTCGTGTGTCCAAGCCTATGATGCCACAGTGTTGTATCCACTCCTGTAGAAGCTAAAGATATAGAAGAGTTAGTATTACCAATACATAATTACAATGTACCTACCTTCTCTCCTTTTGCTATCACCAATGATCCTTTGATGACCTTCCATGTCTTATCTGTAAATATGGATATACAACCTTCACTTGCCAACTGTCCTGTTGAAATTAAATTTTTCCTTAAATCTGGAACATGTCTTACCTCTTTCAACAACCATTGGTTTCCATTGTGTTGCTTTATTTTTACCTTTCCGATTCCAACAATTTTGCATGGTGCATCATCACCCAAATGAACCTGTCCAAAATTACCTTGAACATAATCTAGAAAATGTTTCCTATGGGGTGTGGCATGAAATGAAGCCCCTAAATATACTACCCAAGACTCAGAAATATTATCTACAGAAAGAATCAAATCATCTTGTAACACATCACCTGTTACATTTGCTTCCTGATTTCTTTCCTGTTGTCCATCTCTTTGTTTCTTTGGAGCTCTGCAGTCTTTCCTCAGATGTCCTTTCTTCCCACAATTCCAGCACTCTATCTTTCAAAGTCTGGATTTGGATCTACCCTTCCTAGAATTCCCACGGTTCCCAAAACCCTTTCCTCTATCCTTTTGTCTTCCCCTGTTCTCCATGTTCAATGCATTTCCTTATGTCTCACCTATGCTTTTCCATCGCATTTCCTCACTAAGGATAACACCAACAACATCATCAAATTTTAAAGTATTTGAACCGAAGACAAAGTTACTTACATCCATGACCAAGCTGTTACAACTTTCTGGCAATGAGCACAAGATTAGAAGAGTCTTGACCTCATCATCAAAGTATACTTTTACATAACTTAGTTGATTAGTAACCATATTAAAATCATTTAAATGATATGCAACAGACCCACCTTCCGACATCTTCATATTAAATAATCTCTTCATTAGAAATACCTTATTGGATGTCGAAGGTTTTTCATACAATTTGGCCAACGCATCCATCAAACCCTTCGTTGTCTTTTCTTTTGAAATATTGAAAGCCACCAACGCTACCAAGCTCAGCTGTATCATTTCTAGAGCCTTTCTACCAAGAATATCCCATTCTTCATCCTTCGTAGCTGCTGACTTCTTTGCTATTACGCCCAATGGTAGGAATAGATCCTTCTGATATAAA
The DNA here is from genome assembly GCA_009831015.1 of Picea engelmannii. NCBI lineage: Eukaryota > Viridiplantae > Streptophyta > Pinopsida > Pinales > Pinaceae > Picea > Picea engelmannii. The sequence continues at coordinate 70,791 of ML814137.1, read as the reverse complement.
TAGTATTCCATCTGCATCTTCCATAACTAGTAGTTTTGGCCGTTAAATTTCTTGACCCTAAACTTTCCATATTCTGACATTGCTCCCACTCGAACCACAAACCCTCTTTTCCTGTGAGTTACCATTCTCTCTGATACCAGTTCTTAGAAAAAAGAGACCGTGGAGCAATAAAATAAACAAATGTGGAAACAAAACAAAGAAGATACAAAATACAATAGAGACACAGATTTACGTGGTTCACCCAGTGTGGGCTATGTCCACCATAGAAATTGCTAGGTCCTTCCTTTATTATTATCCAACATATGAAGGGATACAACCTACAGAAAACCCACTGTAACTTCCTCTTTTTTCTCTCACAGTCTCCTATCTTAGAATACAATATTCGCCATCAACCATAGCCGCAATACATTTCCCTCATAAAAGAGAGTTTCCTTCTAGGGAAACAAAACCTAGCATAATCTCTATCATTATATCTGCGACCTTATAATGAAGGATCCATATTTACAATGAAATTACAATATAAATTTACAAGGAAAATTTTCCTTCAGGGGCTTCACCCCCAAACCCCCGCTTGGGGCCCGCTTTCCCCCAGACCCCCTAGCCGGGGGGATAGCCGGGGGGATAGCCCCCCCTCTGCACTCCCCCACATGGAAGAGTGTACATACTTCTGGGGTGAAAATACTTCATGGGGTATAAACAGGCTGAAAGTAAAAGACCTCTGAATCAGGAAGATAATCAGGCTCCACAACCAACAATACACATATGAATGGTAAAAGAATTACTGAGACGAAACTCATTGTGAAGAAGGCTAGAAAGTTAATAAAGAAAAGGGCTAATACTGTAAGATTACAAGAAGTTCTAGAGGACACTTCACAGTAAGAAGAATTGCAGAATTGGAGCTTCGCTAAGATATCAGAACAATGACATAGAGTACTTCACCATGATGAAGAAATATAGTCGTTGGAACCAATATACCCATTCAACCGCCGCTCCGAATGGATCAAAAATCAGTTATGGGTTACCACTAGACCATTGGATCGCACCAGAATAGATAAGAACAAGGTTAATGAAGGCCACAGGTCCATTGCAAAAAGACTGTTGCTGAAATTTCCTACTTAAATTGTTGTGCCACACACCGAGAATACTTTTTTCCAACTGAGAATCTGAAGCGTGAACCCTGAGATTTACTTACCCTGAGATCATTGCCTTACTATTCACTGTCATCTATGAATCCCTATTGCACGCGAGCTCATTGACCCAAATTTGTATGTCGAATGAGCTCAACGCTGCTGAGAAAATTGTTGAAGAAGTTCTAATTGACTTAATGACTGAAAGAGTCATGTCAGAATGCAGAATATCTACAGGTGTATAGGCATCGTCCTTGGGTGCACTACCAACTACCCCTTCCACTGCCTGAGAAGGACCATCCCGACCGCCTTCAAAATGATGATCTAAGCTCTGAAACAACTTCGCCACTATGAAGATGATACCAAGGATATTGCCTAAATATATTTCACCACTAAGTGGACCAGTGAATCAAGACTCTGTACCCATAGACTTCGATTATGTTGTAGTCACTATGTACCTCCCGAAAAGGGTGGGCACAGTTCATGCTAACCATGACAAGCTCACCACCCTGAAATTCAGTGTTTTTAACCTTAGAGATCGCAAGGTATACAATATGTTATCCCCGCACAAGTATTTTACTATTATAAAAGGAAAGAACCCCAATATTGTACCTCAATAATGGACCCATAACCTTGCAAAGTCAACCCTTCTCAACGTAATGAAGATTCTACATTTCGGGAGGCATCAGGAAGTAAATGCATGTGTTTGACTGTTGTTATCATGCTACCAAAGAGGATATCTATGGTTGGATCGACGCATTACCATGGATCTGATTCTGATCAATTGGATCACTGGGCTAAGCATGTAGGGCCCTGACCTATAGGACTGTTACCCTGGAAAGACCGCAGATCGTGCTCTTTCTCAACGAATAAAAGATACATATGGCGATATGGAGAAAGGAACATGAGGTTACAAGGTAGCCTCCATTGAGAATTCAATAGTACACTTTGGTTGCTAGTTGATTGCAGGCAAGTTAGTTCGAAAAAACAGACCTACACAGGTGACCGGATTTGTAGTTGACCTCGCAGGGAAGTGCACCGAGGGACTACAAATGAACTATGTGAAATACCTTATAAATAAGCTAGATATTGACTGTAGACAAGCGCAGGACCAAGGGTATGAGTTCCACTTTAGCTGGTTGCTCATACTCATCGCCTTCATTGCCTAGGAACTACCTGAGGGAGCGATGTTTCCAGAGATCGAAACCTTCGCACCTCTGGCCATGAAGTTCTGTATGTTGTGGTACTGCAGTGACATGAACAATCAGTGGTAGTCCAATGTCGTCTTCCATGCGTACTACATTCAGTTGAGGAATGCCATTCAGTCTACACCACGCATTACACCCAACACTCTTCATAGGTTTCGAACTTTGATGAAATTCAGCACAGATCGTCACCTCACTTACATCACGACGCACGTAGAAGAGAAAAAACAACAAATCTAGTCATATTACAAGATGAAAGAAGATGACCTAGAGGATATTACCAAGGAATTGTCGACAGACCTCCTTGTTGCAGCAGATCCCGTAGAGATGTTCAATGTAGATAGCCCTGAAGCTATGTTGGATACACCAAGACCACGCAAGACTAAGAAGGATGTGGAAGTTCAAGATATCCACAGCACATCCACGAAGACTGCTTCGCTATCACCTACAAAGGGAGGTGATGAAGAAGAACTAGGGGGCACAAAAGTTGAATAGAGAAAAGGCAAGGTTACCCCACCTAGGGATGAGGAAGATCCCTCCAAGAAAAGGAAAACTACCCGATCGAGGCCCTCATCCAGAAAGAAAACTAAGACCACTCGGACCACGCTTAAGACTACTCTTACCCTAGATGACTTTGACTTCCTAATTGCCACACTGAATGATGTTTCATTAGAGCTCGCGAAAAATCAAGAAGCAAAGCAGGAGGAACTATTCCACCAGATCACAGGCGAATTTAAAGAAGCACAATAGGCAATTCAATCTAGACAAGCAGTTTCTACGGTGTCATTAACAATGGAAAAATCGGGAACAAGTGATGAGCCCACACAGTTACGACAGATCACCGAGAAAGTTGAAACTCACCTTCGATGATCTCAAGAAGACATAGTGAAAGCCACCCAGGCTTTGGCGCAAGCACAAAGAGCATAGGAAGAGCAACGAAGAAAGGCAAAACATGAGAAACTTGACTTACATGCGAAATTGGAGGAGGAAAAATCCTAGTTGCAGTAGAGCAAGGACCAGTTGCTAGCAGAGCAACTTGAAACACAAGAAAGAGTTCACAAGGCACTTCGCTCTATGAAAATCATAGAAGTGAAGATGGAAGATCATCTTCCGCAGTAGGTGACCCAGCTGGAAGAAGTAATCCAACAACTTCAACAATGCATCATGGACCTAGAACTCTGCACCGTGCTTGAGACACCCCAAGAGATAAGAGATCTAAGAGAGGCCATTGCTCGAAGCGCAGTCGACTGATTAAAAACATTGGATTTGAAATGTAGGTAGATAAGCACCAGAAGCACCCAGACCTATGAAACCCTCGCAGAGAATCCAGAATTGCAGATATTGGAGACCCAAATCCACGAAGCAAACCAGCATGCAGTTGTGCTACAAGTGCAGCTAAATTCCATGACCCCATTCAAAAGAATGAAGAGGCTCGCAGAGCAATGCACAACCCAACAGCAAGTACACACATTGTAGAGTAAAGTAATCGACATTTCTCAGTGACTGCAACCACTCCAAGAGAAGGCATGTCAACTGTTCACCAAACGTGAAAGCCAGGGCGATGAACTCAAACAGGGTGCCATCACTGCATAACAATGCCTGGAAGGACCGCTCAATGACATAGTAATCCAGAAATTTAATAAACAAGAGGCTGTCACATTGTAACAGGTCGAAGCTGCTCGAGCCAAGATCGAGGCATTCATAGCGGAATTGGCCAGACTTGAGTGACTCAGGAGAAGTCACAGGTGAGTGTTGGGGGCCTATTGGCCCTTGACCAATTTTTGAAGAGTACTTGGTCATACTTGCCCACTTTTGGGGACTGCGATAGCTTGCCAAAGATAGAGCCCAACGGGAAGCGGAAATTAAGGAAGAAAGACCTATTTTTAGGTCCATTTTAGGGTTTTGGGTTGATGTAACGGGAAAGAGATGTCAACCCGTGGGCCTACCCACGTTTAGGCCCATTTTGCAATATATAAATAGATAGGAAATGTAAGAAATAACGGGAGGTTTTTTCTTAGTGCAAGGAAGAGGGATTTGGAAAGCTGTGCAAACCTTCTGTCCTATGCGAAGTAAGGGTCATTGAATCTTCATGCTATAACTACTTGACGAAGATAATATAAAGAATTTTTTGTGGACATAGCCCCAAGGTGGGGGTGAACCATGGTAGTTTTGTGTATAATGGTTTGTGCTTCACTCTTATGTATTTATCTGTTTCATGGCTAAGTGTTTGATGTGATTACGTAGATCTAGTTGTGCTCTATTCTATTGATGAATGAATGCACATTAGATATGATATATGAGATGATTAGTTCTTGATCAGTTGAACCTAACATATATTTATGTAGATAAGTACTGAATCATTCTTAGTATAAGTATTCACTGTGATGCTCTGTGACTTCTACGAAGTATATTAATGAATGTATGTTAAGGAATAACTGAATGTAAGTGCACTGTAAGAAAGATAACCATAGATCTATGTGCCAGCTAAGGTTGCAGACACCCAAGTCCTACAACCACCCCTGACTCTACCTCAGGTGAGACTTCATCTGCTTCGCAGGTGTTGCTGAAAGGGCCAGTAGTTAGGGATTTTTTGGTGCGCTCTTGATCGTTGAACCCCGAGTCTGCCCCTGTGCCAACAGTCTATATGCGTGCACCTCGAATTTATCTTCCTCTCTCAGATATGCATTTATGTTCTATGCGCTACGCTTCTTTTGTGAGTTTCAACTGTTGCACACAACCTTCTTTTACCCGCATGAATAACTCTTAAAAAAAGAAACCTCCTCTTCTTTGTTCTGCATATATTTATAAAGCCAAGTCCTCTACTAGATCATACATCTAACTCTTTGTCCCCTCTAGTGATTATGTTGAGTATGTTCTTCATCCATGGCTGTTATGTTGAGACTGTTCATCATTAGTGGTTGTTCCTAAGATTCTTTGGATTCTCTGGCAGCTACAATATTCGACACTTATCCATCTGTCAATCATCTCTATGATGATTATTCATTCCACTAGTAGTTACCTCAAGACTCTTCATCTCCTCTAGCGATCACCCTGGAATTCTTTGAATTCTCTGGTAGATGCAATCAATCATTTTCTGTAGTTACAATCAGTATGTATCTAGTAGTTACTAAGATAACCTTCACGCTCTCATGCTTTTTCTATTTTTTCCTTCCTGAGAAATCTACACAGTAGGCACTACATTTTATTGCTAAGTCCCTTCCTTTCACATGACCATCGACGGTGACCATACGCTTAACCAACAGTCATTTTGCGATTTCTCCCTTTAGGTGATCGACTGTGAGTCACCTCGATTTTCCCAACTCGTGAAAATCCGAAGTGGAGCCTACCAATTCTATCTCCTTCCCTTATCTTCTAATGATGTGACCGCTAGTTGTGACCACAACCCTATTCAAAAAGAAATTCCATGATTTTGGCGATCTCTTTTGTGAATCCTAGTGAAGTTCTAGCTCCTCCCTTAACCTTCATCAATGTGACCACCAGTTGTGACAAGGGGCCAAGCAAGAGGGTGCTTCATGATTTCGTGTATTGTGAACTCCTGCTATGAGTTTCCTCGAAAATACCAACTCACGAAACTACAAAATACTTCATATCATATCAACGATCGAGATCTCTCCCTCTGATTGACAACTGCGATCAAAATTGCGATTTCTCATGTCAGGCATTTAGACATGAGTCAACCCTGACTCTCCCAACATCTGATATTCTGAGACAATGCTTAATAGATAAATAGTCCTTATTCACTTCCGGAATTTGTAACTTCGACAATATCAATCTTTTCTCCTTCGCGTTTTCTCGGAGATGACAATCTACTAACGCGTGTCCTATTTAATCCAACGACTATCCTCCACTCTGGGACTTCAACCTTTGGGAATTTGGGTCTTTGGGTGAGTGGTGGTGGTAAAAATCTCGAATAAAAACTCCTAGAGTGATGTAAATCTTGTGTCACTCGATGACATGTCACGAGCCGAGAAGCTGGCACGTGTCACTCAAATTTGTGACTTCCACGTACTTGAAATCTTGAATCAACTTGACACTTGTCATTTTCTGATTGAACCACATGTCCTTGATGACTTGGTCTGCCATAGGTCCTTGCTAACGTGGTCTGTTGACGTTGATCTCCCTGATTTAACAATCATTTTTTGTTCTCTAGATCTGACGACTAACAAAACTTCGCATTCGAGGATTTAAAATCTCAAACATTAAGGAGCGTAACCTCCTCGCATCTCTATATCTAGAGTGAATGTTGTTCATTCAATCACGATATTGGATTGACGAATCAATCTTTCTTTGATGCAACATTTCTATCTTATCCCGTCCTTCCACTCAAAATTTATTTGACGGTTGACGACACTTCGCACTCCATAGATTTCAAATATCAAACTTTCCTGAGTGTAAACTCCCCGCATCTTTATATCTAGAGTGAATGTTGTTCATTTGATCAGGATCTTGGATCGATGACTTGATCTTTCTGTGATGAAACTTTTCTATCTTATCCTATTCTTCCACTCGAAATTGATCCGATGACTGACGTTTACTCCGGCTCTCCGGCTCTCTGAACTTCGTGGATTTCAGATCTCAAACTGAGAAACTTTCAAAGTGGTTTTCTCTAGAGTTTGTAAGTTTTAAACCTGCGAAGTAAAGCAATGCATATATATTCTTAAGCAATACAGAAATTAATCAATGGCTCATACACAGAATACACAGAGATCTTTACCGGAAACCCTCAACCGGGAAAACCTTTCGTTTTCATTATATCGAATTTCACCATTCGCCATACAATATATATAATGTTTTTAGGTATTTCGTAGATACCAAAACCCTAATCCCTTAATCCGGGATTAATTTACAAATCAGATAAAAATAGCAAAATCCTCTAAAAATAGCAAAAACCACCCCAAAAATAGGGATCCTCAGACGCAGTCATCGTATCTGACGCACCCACACACACACACATGCAAAGAATATAACACATACCCAACAGAGTTGGGGATCATGTACCACCTATCAGTCTTGACAATGGATGGTCCCTTCTTACTTCAAGACTTCGGGACTTTGACAGGTCCACTCTCCTACACTCATCAAAGGATTAACCTTCATTCATTTATCTCTAGATCTAATGGTTGTTGGTCCTTCATGCTTCGATCAACAGTTGAGGTATAATCTCCTCCTCTGTGTGCTCCTCCTATCTGGACTCTGATCCGACGTCCACTATCGCTCCTCCTCCTGAGATTACACTTCCTCCCGACCTGGAAGAATGTCTAACTGTCAAAGTCCTCGATCTTTGATCCTTCTGCGAGTCCTAATGACTTGGACCTCGTATCCTAATCTTATGTTGTTCCTGTTTTTCCATCAATGACAAGAACACTCAACTTGTAAACATGCCAACAATCTCCCCCTTTGGCATTAATGGCAACCCTAAAGGGGTGCATTGTTCTACTTAGATATCCAACTATAGCATCCAGACCACTCCTTTTCTGACCCTTTGACATCAATGTCAAAGAAAACATGCTCCCCCTGAGTTCTTGCAGTACTTTTCAGAGGTATCAGAGCTTCAACCAACACAAACATCCCTTGACAGGATGAACTCTCTTATTTGAGTCATGTAGAGTATTTATATATATACTAGAGACTTCTCCTTCTGATTCTTGGACCTTTTCATCTTCGGCTTCAACTGTGTCTTATTTATCAGACTCAATATTTCTCACCTCTCTCACTAGGAATCCTTCATCAACCTTTTCTTGTCATAACTGAATGACTCCCCCTATCACTCTTCTCTCTCTTCTTTTGAATGCTCTCTCCCTTTGGTAAGATATTAGCTATTTCTGACAAGGTATTTCCTCTTGATATCTCCAAAGGATGTCATGTACATTAGAATGATGTTGTTGCAGATGTTGTTGTCCTACTGGAACACTACACAATTGTAGCTCATATTAAACAACCCTTGGATCTGCCTGTTGATTCTCATCGATCTCTATTAATGCAATTTCATTTTTCTTCCATGATTCCTACAATCCAAGTCTTTTATGACCATATTCAATCACAAGGAAAAACAACTGCAAACACTCTCATACCAACTTTCCCTTTTTACAAATGAAGAACATGTGTTAGACTTCTTAGGAGTATTGATTTCTTCCTTGTTGTATCCAAGACCGGATTTGTCATTTGGTGATCTTTGTCTATCCAATATCTCATCTAGGATCATGGAGTTGTTCAAGAATTTGATTTGCGTGTTTGATTTCTCAACCTTCTTTCTAATGTTCACATATTTTGCTTCCATATTATGACATGATTCTTCTTCTACTCCTTCCATGGGATAAATGTTAACAAAACATTCTTTTATTGTATCTGAAACTTATTCTTTACTTGCAGGAGAGAATTCAATATCAACATTATTATATTTCCTTATGCCTTTATCCACCACTTGTCCCAATTTTACATTTTTCACCTTACAATCTCTAGACATGAACACCTCTTCACATCCTCTGTCACACATTTGACTTATATTGAGAAAATTATGTTTCAAATCATATACAAGCAGATCAACCTGAGAATCTCCTTTGCCATTTCTCAAGCTCACCAGCCCTTTATCCTTGACTTTACCTGGTTCGTCATTTTCAAAGATCACATTTCCTGTTTTGCTTTTACTTATAGGAAGAACCTTATCTTTTTCTCTAGTCATGTTCTTTGAAAATCCAATGTTTATATTCCAAGAGTCCTTTTGTTTTTGAGTTGAAAGTACTAGACCACATTTTCCACTATCTTTCTTTTTCCATGTGCTGGCCTTTCTATCTAAGATTTTTATCCTTAGATCTTCTTTGTAATTATTCATATGGCAGGTTGCAACTTTGTGTCCAAAGTTATGACAGTTATAGCATTTAAGCTCATTGTCCAATAGTTCAAAATGATTGTTGCAATGTTGTCTACTCATAGATTGTTCATTATTTCTTGACCTCCTCAGTTACATGTCTCTAAACTTGATTTGAAAATTTGCAATTTGTGGTTGTTTGTTTCTTAGCTGTCTCATTCCTTGTTGTGGCAGATATTTATTCCTTGGGTGTCTTAATTTCTCGTGTCTAAATCTCAAGGAACAATTTACAGCTTTGTGTCCAAAGTTAGAACAGTAGAGACAATATCCATAGAAAAAATATTTGTAGCTGGAAAATGGTTGTCTTCTTTGAGTGATTGATTTCTTCCATGTTGATGCTTTCCTTGAGCAGAGGGTGTGTTATCTCTTTGATCTACAGGTTTAGTTATGGCACCTTTTTCTTTGCTCCTCCTTGGCGGATGATTATCTTCCTTTGTTTCTGCAGGTTTATTGTTGTCATTGGTTGTGGATTTGACAAACTTGACAGATTCTTTGTTGCTTGCATGACCACTACGTGATCCCTCTTCATAACCCAAACCATTTTTCAAATTTGGACTCGTTTCTTGATTCAGAATGGTGGCTAATGCTTCTGAGGCTTTGATCCTTGACAGATTCTAGTGATATAAGGCTTGAAACTTCTCCAACTCTTTTCTAGTTTTGACTACTTCTTCTTCCAGAGCTTCACATCTTGCCTTCTTTTCTAATAATTGTTGTTTTAGAATGTCTTTGATTTTCTTTGTCTCTTCTAATTCCACCTTTAGCAGGGAAAAGTCTTCATCAGGTTTTTTACTGCCGTTCTTGAGCTGTATCAACAATTGTTTTTGTTTTCTCTTCTTAACTCTGAGTTTTTCAATCTCTTCTAAGGCATTGATCATCTCTCCTTCCAAGTCAACCACAAATTATTCAATGTTGACATTAATTCCTGTGATTTCATTATCACAATCCTCTTTTTCCATAAAAATGAAGTCATTTACCTTATCTTCACAGGAAGAGTCACTATCTGTGTCTTCTAAAGAGTCATCATTGTTTACACATAAACTTTTCTTTTTATCAAATATTTTGGATTTGTACTTCTCTTCACCTTCAGAGTTCTGGTCCTTCTTCTTTTGTGGACACTTATATGCAAAGTGACCTATATTTCCAAAGTTAAAGAATTTGAAGGGAAACTTGCCTTGGTACTTGCCTAATCCTTTTGTTACACGTCAAAATTACTCAGCTGGATAAGTGTCGCATGTTCCTCTCAATTGTCGTAAGTGTCGCATCTTCCTTACAACTTTCGCAAGTGTCACAAGTTGGTCACAAGTGTCGTAAATGATGTTTGAACATACTTCCATGTCGACGACACTAAGGAGGCACTTAGAACATCTCATATGCTTGATTTGAAGGAAGAGAACTGATTTACTGAAGTCAAATAACTCTTAACACCTGAAGAGAGCTCTAAAACAAAGGTTTTGAGGGGGAGCGCTCCCCTATACCAGCCCTAGAAGTGTTGGCGCTCCCCTACAAGGCTTCAGGGAGCATTATAACGCTCCCCTGCCCCCTCTGAAGGAGCGTTGCTCATCTTGGAAGCGTTGGCACTACCCTAAAGCTTACCAAGGAGCGTTACAATGCTCTTATGCCCCTTCTAAGGGAGCGCTGCCTAATCTGAGGCAGTAGTTGGCCCATTGAGGAGAATAAGGGGAGGATCTTTCGAGATTAGGAGGCATTTGTATTTGAATTCTTGGTTTCATCAAGAGATCCCTGATCTAAGGAGGAAGTTCCCAACTTGTTCTAAAGATAACTCAAGAGGTTAAGCTCCTCTTAACCTATATAAACAGGCTCTATGATGGTGGAAAGGGGGAAGAACTACTGATATGAAACTTATGATCTTGGAGGAAACACACAGTCAGCCAAAGGAGAGTGATCAGTGAAGTTGTTGTTATCCAGGTTGTGGATCTTTCAGGCAAGGGTTAGACGAAGGGGACTTGACAAAGCTATCGCATTCGCATCTATGATTGTAAGTACTGTTGTCGTTATTCTCATTAATATGACACGCTTGTCCTGTTTCTTTCTAGTTTGTGTCTAATGTCACATGAACTTATCATTAATTGATAGATCTATTTTCAAGCTAATATCAATAGAGTAGGAAGTGGTTGTATCTTGTTTTTCTGCAGAACTCAGCGAGGAGCAAAGGATTGGAGCACAACTCGGAGCGTGCATGGACAAACATTGATAAAAAGGTACTTCTGTCATCCTTCCTTCTCATGTGTTAGTTTAAATAGATTTGAAAGGAATTCAGTGTCCACGTTAAGCATTTTCTTTCGCGTGCTCGAGTCTTTACTGTTGCCACTCATGAATGTGCCTATGTTTTCATGCACAGATGACGTCTTCCTTTCCTATCTTTTTTGGGTTCGCAGATGGCGCTAGCCAACATACCTGGAACATTGCTTCAACAGCTTGGGTTATTTACCAATTTGACCAAGTGGTGAGTTCAAGAGGCATCTGTTTAGGACCAACAACCAACAATATGGTAGAATATCACGTTGTCATTGGACTGTTGACCCAAGCTTCCTCCCTAGGTATCTCTCGCATCATTATTTACTTAGACTCCCAACTTGTGGTTTATCAACTCAACCACATCTACGCTATCCGTAGTCCTATCCTGCTACACCTACACTTGCAAGTTCATCATCTCGAATGAATGTTCGATTACATCGAATATAGACACATTTCGAGAGAACTTAATAGTGTTTCGGATTCATTAGATAATTATATCATGGATCGGTATCTTTCCCACATATAAGATTCAAGGAAAGAAAAATTGTACATTACATGTAAATTAAAACACATCACAGACATCATCATGTACAAATCATCGGCATCATAAAAACTCGAAACTGTATATATATATATATGGCGTGACTGAAATGTTTGTATTACATCAAAAAGTATGTAGAAGAGCAAAATATTGGGTCTTTCCACCCATACAACATCGTCTGACAAGGCATACAAAAAACATGATCATCGAAGAGACTCTAATCTCCCCACACTACGTTGTGCTGCGAGTAACACATCACCGCACGCACTACATGCCTCAATAGAGAATTGATATTCTCTGGTACTCCTACAATGTGCCTCTGCAGATGTAAAGGCACTTCCCCCCTCCGCAGAGGAGGGATACCCATCGTAAGGCATTGGAGGTTCCTCTCAACCTCCCAGAGACCTACTGCTGGTACTGTCGGATCTGCTGCAACCGGGGCGCCTCCGCGACGCCCTGGTACCGGTATATCAGCCGGACGCACTGCTCCCTTGTCTGCATGTTGGAAACAATACATCTGTTAGAACTCTTTTACATACCCCCCAAAAAATATATATACATCAAACAATCAAAGAACAAAAACTAGACAAGGTATGGCTTAGTCTCTTACCTGACTCATCCCAGTCTTCCCCCATGGGAAAAATCAAGTCCATACTCCCGCGGAAATCTACATCAGCATAAGGGAAGTTCTCTATCCAGAGGTATTTTTGTCTCAGCCAGGCAAAGAAATCACCAGTGAAATGGAACTCTGAATCCGACACTAGACTTGGAGACAGACTAGTCCACCTCTCCATCCTAGGTTCATCCATTGGTCGCACAGCCAATGCTATCTGAGGCTGCATCTGAGGGATGCGCTCTAGAAAAAATGAGACCAAAAATGAGCCATAACCAAACTTCTTCTGACCAGTCCTGCACCGTGAGATTTGTTTCTTCACATTCCGACGGAACGTTGCACTCCAGTTGAACAGTGTTGGTTCCAAACACTGAACACCATAAGCCACCTGCGATCTCTATGCCAGATGGGCGCTAGTGCTGCTTGCCACACTTGTGATAGCAAATAGTATAGACCGGAGGGGAAAATCTCGAATATCCTTGATAGGGATCCTACCCCCTACCAACCTCGCTCCTGGGATGCAGTGGCGTTCCAGATACACGTCCACTTGTTCAGGTAATGCCCTCTTCCCAGTGAAATATATGGGGACCCCTCTTTTTGAGAGGCTGGTCAAAAAGTACACGTCTTCTAACTCAATGGTTAAAAGTTGTGTGCCGATACAGAATCCTTGTTCTGCAACATCCCAGAGGCCAATCATATGCTCAAGCAATAACATCTCTCTCTTCATTTTTTGAAACTTGAAGAACTTGAGAAAGCCACAAGCTCGCAAAGCGGCCTGTGTACGAGGACTCCGTAGGGAAGCTAAGTCATCCATCTCATGTTCCCTCTCTTTCCATTCAATCATGATTGCCGAAGTTACCTACAAAACAAAAAATCAAGAAATTCGTTATTTCCACGATTTGGCAATTTCAAAGATTTTCAAAAGAAATTTAAAACATGAAATAAGATGCCCACATCATCTAAAATCAACCACTCACTCTTTTTAACCACCACGCCCTCCCCTAAACATTTAACATTTATCAAACATTGATGAAAACGTTTTAAAAATTCAAAACGACTTTGGGGGCTGCGTGGGCACTTGGGAGGATTTTTTATGAGTTCTTTTACTAAAAACGACCTATATAATTGACCACAAGGATGTTGAAATCTTAACCATCCTTCTTTCAATCATTTTTTGTAAAAGAATTCCCCTTTTCCATTAGTTTTTGAAAGAGGCCGATTTGGTTCTAATTGGGGCGACTGAGGGCTTCGTGTTTTAAAATAAATAATGCTATGAAAATGGATGTAAAACCATGCAATTGAAAGAGAAAGAGATGGACACATACCTGGTCCAAACGATGAGAAAAATGGTGAACCGTAGCTTCGACAACGAGAAAAACAAAATCTGCTTCAAAATGAGATTCTCCACTACTCCAAAAATCCTTGCAAATGAAATGGTAAATGAATTTTCAAATCAATTGTTATTTATAAATTTTCATTTTTTATAAGGTATGGTCATTCTTGGGTTTCTCTAATGATGTAATGGCTTCACTAAACCCTGGTTTGTAGTTCTGGCATCGCAAGTTTCCTGGCAGTCCTGATGGATTATTCACCTTGTCGCACTTACGAGCATAGTTTCTCTTCTCTGTGGAAAGCCCGTTAAAAAATGAAACAGAGGCCACTAGCTTTCATGCTAGGGGCATAACGAGCATAGTTTCTCTTCTCTGTGGCAATCTCGTTAAAAAAAATGAAACATAGGCTTTGAGCATAGTTTTCCTCTCTGTAGCAAGCTCATTAAAAAATGAAACAACAATCTGGGGATCAAACCTAGAACCTTGAGCATAGTTATTTTCCTGTGTCAAGCTCATTAAAAAATGAAACAATCACCTCTCCCTTCAAGTTGAGTCTTTCACCAGATCTCGTAGATGTTGAGTCGAGTCTTTCGTTAGGTCTCGTTTTTGAACCTTCATTTCATCCACCTGTATCCTTTTTCTCCATCTAGCACAAAAATTGGTGACAACCTCAAAGTTGGTGAATGAATTGAAGCTTGGGGGGCATGTCTCTAGCCTTTGATGATCATTCTGGAGTCAAGCCACCAAATTTCAAGCTGGGGGCATACCGAGCTTAGTCTTTGTTCTTTCTTGTGCTCGTAAATACATGAGAATGCAACCGGGTAAACTTTTATCTCTTTTTTTGTCCCGTATGGATACAAACACACGAAAAAGGAACCCCCCTGGAGTCTTCTTTAAACCCTTTTCAGACTCTCTAAATATGAAAATATTGTCGAGTGATATTGTTTCCTTTCACACTCATTAAAAGGTCAGAAAGGGAATCTTTCGAGCGACAGTTTAACCCTTTTTCGATCTCGTTGGAATACTGTACGAAAAAGGAACTGAGAGAGTTCTCTTTTAAGTGTTTTTCCAAACTCTATAATCCCAAAAAACCTCCGAGTTTTCTGTCTTTGGACTCGTTAAAGCACACATCAACAGGCCCATATGGGACCGATCCCTTACTTCTTTTGGTTCGTTAAACAAAGGAAGAGGAACTTACCGAAGGTGAGTTATATCGAGCATGTGTTATCCTCCTCGAGCTCATTAAATCAAAAAGAGGTACTCATCTATCTGGATGGGGGAAAAATTGAAAGGAGCAAGCCAAGCAGTCTCTTGAGAACATCATCCAACAATTCTTAGAGTCACCCTTGAACACGGCACTTTGTCATTTGCACATATCATAATCCATTGAACCTCTGCACTGAGCCAATCCTTTGAGTTCCTTTCACTCCTTTGGGTCGCGTGACGCAAGTCATTGCATCCACTGCATTATCAAGTCTTCGTCCATGTCATGTTCTGTTGTTGTGCCTCAGTGTTCAAGGGAAGTATCCACCTTGAGAGTCAGCCATCCCAAATATCTTTCCTCAAAACCTGTGTCAGTCCATGTCCATTTGATCTACCAATTACATCTCTATGTTTGTTTCATGTCATTGATGGGGGATACATCAAGGCCCTCCCTCGACGAGTCTATTCCTGTTGACTTCAACACATTATCCAGGAATCAGACTTAGAAACCAGTTAGTACTTTGGGACCTGTATGCCTCAATGGCAGGACTCCTCACATTCAACAATAGGTTTACATCATTGACCTCTGATCGAATGATTCCACGGGTGTTCGACTTCAGCTCATCTATTCACATTCGCTGGAATGTACTAGGGTACCTTGGGAATCATTGACATTAATGATGATCTCCCTCGCACTTGTTAATGGTTCACACCATTGACCGATAATCAAGTGGCTTCTGCCATGTTCGACGTCAAGACATCTATTCGCATGGTTAGATCTGTGCCATATTGGGATTGGTAAGAAGACCCTAGGTTGAGAAATCACTTTGATATATGCTTTGCCCAGGCTGCGAAGGAATTTCTATTGGACAAAGAACACATACACTGTAACATAGATCCACTTTGTATTGGTCGTGGCTATGTCTTGTCATCTCGTAGATCCACTGTGTATTCTTCATGGCTACGATTAGTCCGAGTCATCAGAGTATAGATCCACATTGTATCTTCGGTGGCTATACCTTTTTATCAATACAATTATGGATCCGTAGTGTATTTTATGGCGGACATATCCTGCTAAGTCTTGATCACCCAAGCATAGGTATGCCTGCCTTGGGTTTTGAAATATGTCATGATATTTGTTGGATGTTTGTGTGCAGCTTCTGTCAGGTTCTCCGAGTCTATACCCTTGCTTGGACATCTACAAAGTATTTCAGTTATCAGTTGACATCTTCTAACTTCATACTTTGGGGGGCAATCTGTTACACGTCAAAATTACTCAGCTAGATAAGTGTCGCATGTTCCTCTCAATTGTCGTAAGTGTTGCATCTTCCTTACAACTTTCGCAAGTGTCGCAAGTTGGTCACAAGTGTCGTAAATGATGTTTGAACATACTGCCATGTCGACGACACTAAGGAGGCACTTAGAACATCTCATATGCTTGATTTGAAGGAGGAGAACTGGTTTACTGAAGTCAAATAACTCTTAACACCTGAAGAGAGCTCTGAAACAAAGGTTTTGAGGGGGAGCACTCCCCTATACCAGCCCTAGAAGCATTGGCGCTCCCCTTCCCCCTCTAAAGGAGCGTTGCTCATATTGGAAGCGTTGGCGCTCCCCTAAATCTTACCAAGGAGCATTACAACGCTCTGATACCCCTTCTAAGGGAGCGCTGCTTGATCTGAGGTATTAGTTGGCCCGTTGAGGAGAATAAGGGGAGGATATTTCAAGATTAGGAGGCAGTTGTATTCAAATTCTTGGTTTCATCAAGAGATCCCTGATCTAGGGAGGAAGTTCCCAACTTGTTCTAAAGATAACTCAAGAGGTTAAGCTCATCTTAACCTATGTAAACAGGCTCTATGATGGTGGAAAGGGGGAAGAATTGATGATATGAAACTTATGATCTTGGAGGAAACACACAGTCAGCCAAAGGAGAGTGATCAGTGAAGTTGTTGTTATCCAAGTTGTGGATCTTTCAGGCAAGGGTTAGATGAAGGGGACTTGACGAAGATGTCGCATTCGCATCTACGATTGTAAGTACTGCTGTCGTTATTCTCATTAATATGACACACTTGGCCTGTTTCTTTCTAGTTTGTGTCTAATGTCACATGAACTTATCATCAATTGATAGATCTGTTTTCAAGCTAATATCAATAGAGTAGGAAGTGGTTGTATCTTGTTTGTCTGCAGAACTCAGCGAGGAGCAAAGGATTGGAGCGCAACTTGGAGCATGCAGGGACAAACGTCGATAAAAAGGTACTTATGTCATCCTTCCTTCTCATGTGTTAGTTTAGATAGATTTTAAAGGAAGTCAGTGCCCACATTAAGCATTTTCTGTCTTAGAGTTAGGGTCAAGCTCTTTGAGGCAATCTACCTGTCCGCAGGGAGATTTTCCTACAACACCTTTCTTTAGTCTTCTCACAGATTTTGCTTCAATTTCATCAGGCTTAGAATCCTCATTCTTATCTTATTTAAATGATACTTCTCTAGTGGTATATTTATCTTTACTAATCCTCATTTCATAAGCAATTAGAGTTCCTAGGATTTGATCAATAGACAAAGTCTTAAGATCATTCAACTCTTCTATTGCATAAACTTTTGGATTGAATCTATCAGGCAAAGATCTTAAGATCTTCTGAACTAATAATACGTCTTCAATATTCTCACCAATACCTTTCATGGCATTCAAAATCTCCTCAACTCGTAAGAATAATTTATTAATTGTCTCATCCTCATTCATATTTAGTTGGTCAAACTGTAATCTGTAGGTTTGAAGCTTGGCATATTTTACCTTCTCATTACCTTCATAGCCTCTAATGTGTTTATCCCACATGTCTTTTGCAGTTTCTAAGTTCATAACTTTTACAAATTGTTCTTCTGCATGCCCACTCAGAATAACATTCATAGCCTTAGTGTTGAAGCTGAATTCTAGCTTGTCATCCTTACTAGCTAGTATAACTGGCTTTACATAACTAGTCTCTACCACATCCCATACATCTGCACCTAAATCCATTATGTAGGTTCTCATCCTAACTTTCTAGAAGGAAACGTTTGTTCCATTGAATAGAGAGGCATTGCTGGTTGAAGTTCCTTCACAGCTTGTCATGTTTCAGCTCTAGGATCTACCCTTAGATAAAAGGGGTCAACTCTGATACCAATTGTTGGAAAACTGAGAGGGGAGGGGGTGAATCAGTTGCTACCGTGCTTAAACAATTATGCTTATTTTAAAATCTTTACAAATCAATCAATGAAAATCACAATAATGTAGGGAGGTAAGCAATATAATATTCAACATAAATCACACACATGAAATATAAAGAGACAGATATTTCTTGAGGAAACCCATAAAGGGAAAAACCTCTTCTTCTTGATATGAGAAGTAATCTTTATTTTCTGTACATTATCATTCTTATGAGCACCAACTCATTTTGAGGCTACCACCTTTGTTCTGCAAGCTGCAACTTGCTAGGAGCACCAACTCTCTAGTTTCTCTAGCACCCACTAGAAGGAGGCACCAACTCCCTGGTTTCTCTAACACCCACTATAAGGAAGCACCAACTCCCTAAGTGTTCCAAAACCAACTATATGGAAGCACCCACTTCTAGTCACACAGGCACCGACCTGTATAATAAAGAACAATAGTTCCCCATTACACCACCTTGCCACCGTGGTTTTTATGGCTACAACCATATGGAAGCTACAACTCCCTGTGTTCAAGCACCCACTTGAAACTCCAAGGAGAACAATCCTCCCTAGCACCTCCTTACTACCCTAATTATAAAAACTTCATTACTGAAACTTATTACAATGATACATGGTTTATCAATAGCTTACCAATATGATCACTGTTCTGTTGCACTCTTATGCTATGCCTGCATCAATGTCTTCCTGCTCGCATTCTTCTTTGAGATTTCTAATATTTTTCTCTTTCTCTGCACGTGCACCTCAGCTTCCTATTCCTCTCTCAGATATGCATTTATATTCTATGCGCTATGCCTATTTTGTGCATTTCAGCTGTTGCACACAACCTGCTTTTACTCGCATGAATAATTCTCAATAGAAGAAACCTCCTCTTCTATGTTCTGCATATATTTATAATTACAAGTCCTCTGCCAGATCATACAACTAACTCTTTGTCCCCTTTGGTAATTATGTTGAGTTTGTTCTTCATCCTTGGTCATTATCCTGAGACTGTTCATCATTAGTGGTCATTCTTGAGAATCTTTGGCTTCTCTAGCAGCTACAATCTTCGACGCTTTTCCATCTATCAATCGTCTACATCACGAGTCTTCATTCCACTAGCAGTTACCTCGAGACTCTTCATCTCCTCTACTGATCACCCTAAGATTATTTGAATTCTCTGGTATATGCAATGAGTCATTTTATGTAGTTACAATCAGTATGTCTCTAGAAGTTACTGAGAGAACCTACACACGCTCATGCCTTTTCCACCTTTTCCTTCCTAAGAAATCTACACAGTAGGCACTATATTTTCTGTCTAATCCCCTTCCTTTCACATGACCATCGGTGGTGACCATACGCTTAACCAATAGTCATTTCATGATTTCATGTTTCGGGTGATCGACTGCGAGTCACCTCGATTTTCCCAACTTGCAAAATTCCAAGATGGAGCCTAGAAATGATAGCTCCTTCCCTTCTCTTTCATTGATGTGACCACTGGCTGTGACCACAACCCTATTTGAAAAGGAATTTCAAGATTTCAGCGATCTCCATTATGAATTCTAGCTATGTGCTAGCTCCTCCTTTAACCTTCATCAATGTGACCACCAGTTGTGACCAGAGGCTAAGCAAGAGGGTGCTTTGCTATTTTGCATATTGTGAACTCCTGCTATGAGTTTCCTTGAAACTCCCAACTCGCAAAACTCTGAAATATTTCATATCATATCAATGGTCAATATCTCTCCCTCTCATCAACGACTGCGATCAAAATCATGATTTCACGTGTTTGGCATTTGGACATGAGTCAACCTTGACTCTCCTGACTTCCGATATTCTGAGACAATGCTTAATAGATCAACGGTCCTCGTTCACTTCCATACTTCAGAACTTTGACAATATCAAACCTTTCTCCTTCGTGTTTTCCAGGAGATGACAATCTACTGACACGTGTCCTCTTTAATCCAACAACTATCCTCTACTCCAAGAATTAGGCCTTCAGGACTTTGGGTATTTGGGCGAGTACTAGTGGTAAAATTCCCAAAGAAAAACTCTCGTAGTGATGCAAATCTTGCGTCACTCGATGATGTTTCATGAGCTAAGCAACTGCCACATGTCACTCAGATTTGTGATATCCACGTACCTGAAATATCGAATCAACTTGACACTTGTCATTGTCTGATTGCACCATGTGTCCTTGCTAACTTGGCTTGCCATGGGTCCTTGTTGACATGGTCTGCTGAAATAGATCTCCCTGATATAACGGTCATTGTTTGATCTCCAGATCCGACGACTAACGAAACTTCGCATTCCAAGTATTTCAAATCTCAAACTTTCAGGAGCATAAGCTCCCAACATCTCTATATCTGGAGTGAATGTTGTTCATTCGATCGAGATCTTAGATCGACGGCTTGATATTTTTTTTGATGCAATTTTTCTAGATTATCCTATCCTCCCACTCGAAATTGAATCGATGGTTGAAAAAACTTCGCATTCTAGAGATTTCAAATCTCAAACTTTCCTGAGTGTAAACTCCTTGCATCTTTATATCCGGAGTGAATGTTGTTCGTTCAATCAGGATCTTGGATCAATGAATTGGTATTTCTATGATGTAAATTTTCTATCTTATCCTGTCCTTCCACTCGAAATGGATCTGACAGCTGACGTTTACTCTGGCTCTCCGGCTCTGTGGACTTCGGGGATTTCATATCTCAAACTGAGAAAATTCTGAATTGGTTTTCTCTAGAGTTGTGGATCATGTGCCACCTATTAGTATTGATGATGGAAGGTCCCTACTTACTTCGGGACTTTGATAGGTCTTCTCTCCTATGCTCAACAAAGGCTTAAATTTTGTGCATGTATCTCTGGATCCAATAGTTTTTGGTCCTTCGTGCTTTGATCGACGGTTGAGGTATAATCTCCTCCTCTGCGCGCTCCTCTAATATGGAGTCTGATTCGATAGCCACTATCACTCCTCATGAGATTAAACTTCCTCCCGACCTGGAAGAATGTCTAAGTGTCAAAGGCATCGACCTTTGATCCTTCTGTGAGTTCTAATGACTTGGACCTCGTCTCCTGAGCTTATGTTGTTCCTATTTTTCCATCGATGCACACTCTGATCTTGCCATCAATGAAAAGCACACTCGTCCTGTCAACATGAAAACAATCATTTCAGTAGAGTTCATGAAGCGGTTGCACTTGCTGACCACATCACACCCACATTCATACACCATCGGGTGGCTTCACCAAGTACGTGATCTTCGCATCAGCCAACAAGGTTTCCTTCCCTACAACATCAAGCCCTTCACTGATGAGGTATTATGTGACATTTCTCCTCTTGATGTTTAGGATGTATTATTAGGCTAACCATACTTGTGGAAGCAACATGTTGTGTATGAGTCCTGGCCTCGCACTATTATTTTTACCTAGGGAAATAATTTGTACAGGATACTAGAGGTACCACCGTCTGTCGCTATTTCTTTGGTTACTACAAAACAATGTTGTAAGCTCATTTCCAAAATCGAGAAATTTGTTTTCATGACGATTCGCCCTCAGGGAAAGAAGAAGACTATGGCCACGACCTCTAGATAGGGCTCCTCTGCATGACAAAAACAAATGGACAAGGTATTTGAGGAGTACCATGACATCTTCACCTCACCCCAGGTGTGTCATTTCCCAATGGACCGATCTATCGGTTCTCTGTCTTGGAGAACGATGAAATCAAGCGATAGATTCAGGAGCTGCTGCAGGAAGGTCACATCAAGCCAATTTCATTGCCCTGTGGGAGCTTGATCATGTTGTTGTAGAAGAAGGATGGGACTTGGAGACTCTATATTGACTATCAGGTGCTGAAAAAGATCATCATTCAGAATAGGTACCCGATCCCACGGATTGATGACCTTATGGACCAACTCAAAGGGGAGAAATATTTCAAAAAGATCAACTTGAAGTCCAGGTATCACCAAGTACCAATAAAAATGTCTGATGTGTGGAAGACTGCCTTCAAATCCAAGGAGGGCATTTTTGAATGGTTGGTCATGCCTTTCGGGTTGACGAATTCTCCAACAACCTTCATGAGGCTGATGGATGACATCTTGTAGCCATTCACCAACTCATTTGTAGTAGTTTAATTGGATGACATCCTGATCTTTAGCCAGACTTGGGAAGAGCACCTCCACCACATCCGAAAAGTCCTCCAAACACTGCGGAAACACAATTTGTGTGCCAATTTGGAGAATTCCACTTTTGGCATGACCCAGGTTTAGTATTTGGGATACATTATTGATGAGCATGGGGTGCATGTGGATTCAACCAAGATCCAAGTCATTCAAGATTGGCCATCCCCGACCACTCTAAGAGAGGTTCGCAACTTTTCGGGTCTTTCTAATTTCTACCACAGGTTCGTGTCGGGATTCTCTCATATCACTTATCCCTTAAGTCAAGTCACCAAAGGAGGAGCAAAAGAAAAACTCTTTTGGTCAAAATATCAACAGAAGGCATTCGTAGAATTGAAACATAGCCTCTGTTGCACCCCAATTCTCACATTACCAGACCTGCAACAACCATTTGAGATCGAGAAATATGCCTCTGACTATGCTATTAGGGTAGTTCTTACTCAACGAAGGCATCTAGTGGCATATCACAGTGCGACACTGTCCGAAATAGTATTAAAGTATCCCACTTATGAAAAAGAAATGTATTCCATTATGTAGGCTTGACTACAGTGGAAGAATTACATTTTGGGGAAGGAAACGATCATCCACACAAACCACCGACCCCTATAGTTCTTACAGACACAAGGGAAGTTATAGAACGATCACCATCAGAAGTGGTCCACATATCTACAACAATTTCATTTGAACATCAAGTATAAGAAGGGCAACACCAATAATGTTGCATACTGCCTCAGCCGACCACTGATAATGGCAATAACCACCGTGCTCAACTCTTGTGGGAATGAGAATTTTGATTGGTTGCATCTCTGCAAGGGCGATCCATATTTCGGCCACACATACAAGACACTCTTGGTGGGTAACCAAGTTCCAAATTTTCACCTCCAGGATGCACTACTATGTCATCTGGGACACATTTTTGTTCCTTCACGCAAGCATGCCAATATTATTTGGGAAGCGCACTATAGTTAGGTTGCTGGGAATTTTGGGGTCAAGAAAACAATGGTAGTACTGCAAAAGTATTTCTATTGGCCAAACCTTCAATAGGATGTCGGGAAGTACATCATATCCTGCATTGCCTGTGCCATTTCCAAACTGACCATCAAGAAGAAAGGCCTCTATACTTCACTACCTACCCCTAGTCGACCTTGTGAATCCATCTCCATGGATTACATTTTGGGCCCTCCTTCTACTAAGCATGGAAATGACTGTCTTTTCGTGGTCATCGACAGATTCTTGAAGATGGCCATTATGGCGGCCTGCAAGAATATCATAGCAAAAGCCACCGCTAAAATATTCTTTGAACGAGTGTGGGTACACTTTGGGATCCCACAGTCTATCATCTCATATCGGGACAACAGGTTCCTCAGTACATTTTGGTCCACCCTCTAGTCAATTTTGGACACGAAGCTCACCAAGTCCACAACTTTCCATCCCCAAAGTGATGGCCAAACAAAGGTTGTCAATAGGATGATCGTACACATTTTTCACATGTACAACTCAAAGAATCCATGCACATGGGATGAGAGCCTCCCCTATGTACAAAATATCTATAACCAGGCCCTCCAAAACACAACTTACAACATCCCCTTTCAGGTGGGCTTGGGATTCCATCCACTATGTCCCATTGACGTAGCCATACCATTTGTAGCTACTCAGAATGATTCAGCTCATGTCCAGTCTGAAGCTGCCAATGTGAACAACTTTATTGAGCACATTCAAAACATTTTCCAACAAGTTCATGACATATTGGATAGAGCCAATGATAAGTATAAGTAGTGGCATGATCAACATCGGGTGCAACACAACTTCCAGGTGGGTGACAAAGTGTGGCTACATTTTCAGAAGGAGCGCCTCGTTGGACCCCACCGCAAGCTTCACCTACTCTGATATTGGCCATACACGATCACCAAGGCTGTAGGGGACAATTCCTTTGAGCTCAGTATCCCACCATTCCTTGGTCTGCACCCAGTGTTCAATGTGGACCACCTTCAACCTTACTTTCCACCTTTACTGGACACATCCGACATGGAAGAACATCTCACACAAATAGAGATAAACCCAAATTGCATGGAACAAGACACAATTGATAGGATTATGGACACACATATCAATAACACCCTCCAGTAGAGGATCCATCTATATCGAGTTGTCAAAGCAGGCCTACTCCTTCACCAGGGCAAGTGGCTCACCAGGGACCAAGTTCAATAGAAGTTTCCTCATCTCATGGAGGAACTCAACGCAATCGGGACCATTTATTCCTAAGGGGGAAGGAATCATCCAGGTGGATATTGGTGGCCACCCACCTATTCCACTTGGACCCCCACCATTGTTTCTTTCATTTTTCCATTTTCCTTAATTGTAGCATAATTTAGTATTTTTGGTCGTTTTGAGGCCCTAAACGACATTTTTTGGGTATCTGTTGATCGACTAATATCATCATGATATTTTGTCAACAGTTGTATTCCTCATATAGATATTTCTAATGATGTATCATATGCGTCAAATGGAGATAGTATGCCAAAGTTACGACCCCGGGAAATTTATGTACCAATTTACCTTGACAAGGCCCATATTCTGGTTTTTCATCTCCAAGGGTTAGGTGTTTTGGAGGTTTAGTGTTTCCATTGTTTCTCAATAATATATAGACCTTTGAGCCTCATTGTAACATGGATTTCAGAGGCCTGTAGCCACCACATTTATTCTCAGAGATAAGCTACCAGTGCCCTAGATAGTTTATTTCTATTATGTCTGTAAACAAATTTCAGTTCTTTGATATTAATGAAAAGAAGTGTTGTTTCCACTGCATCTTTGTATTCATGGTTATTTGTGTATTCTATTGTGTTCCTACATAAATCTGGAAGAATGATGTATTTTGATATGCTTTAAGTTTCTTTTCAACAATTTTGTCTTTCTAACGAGCTTTCTCAATATCCTTAATGTCAAGTAATTCAAGCTCATTTCAAATATTTTCCTTCAACCTTGGTAAGGATATTTGAAGTAGCCAATTATCTTTTGATATATTAGGGGCATGGGTGGCCAACACATGTTGATCCTGAAACAATTCCTTCATTGTACTGGACTATTGTAATCATGTAAGTTTAGAAAAAACTCCATTTTTTCTGTGTCGAGAAAACGTAGGAAGAGGTTGTTTTTTAATACAACCGAGTCTCTTTCTAAAGATTTGGATTTTTCTCTCCACCATAGGAACTAGTCATATGCAAAGTAATTTAGATGTATAGATGCGACATTAATTTTTTCATAGATGCGACATTAGTTGTATGCATATAATGTAGATGAGATGATTTCCATGGGTTACATATCGCTAGTGGAAGTCTAGCAGTGAGTCAGTGTTCACCTATGTAAGAGCACCTTGGAAAATGATGGATTTCCTAAGGAATTGTATAATAGTGAAAGGGATGCCTGAGCCTAAAGAGTGAGTAAAGAAAAGAAGAAAAACCCCATAAGAGAAGAGAAAAAAAGAAGCAAGTTTTCAGGCTTGCAGAAAAACCGGGTGGTCAGGACTGAAGAGTGAACTCCTGTGTGGGAGTTGCACTATCGAAAAACAATATTTTATGCCTAAATAATGAACTCCTCTATGTGTTACACTACAAAAACAAGGTTTTTTCTAGTTTTTTCCCTAGTAGTGAGTCCCTTGAGATCCAAATAAGAGAGATTATCAGTCACCTATGTTAGATACCCTGTTAAATGGTGCAGCCTGATGGATTGAGAGCAGTGAAGGGGCACATTCCTTGGGTTGGGAAGGTGTGTAGAAGAGAGCTGGTGGAAATTGAGATAGATGTAGAATAATGCCAATGGGTTATGTATCTATTTTTGGGGGCTGAAGTGCCTATGTATTTATGGTTTTGTGTGTTGGAGTGCATATGTATTTATATTTAGGATGGAATGCATGTGTGATATTAGGTCGTAGAGCCTATATGTTTATTAATGGCCCGAGGGCCTCACATTGTAAATATGTGTGCACTTGGTGGTGTTTTTCACTAAGTACAATGCGAAAATAAGGGGAGGGGGATGTAACATATCTAGTTTTAATCCCCACAAAATATAATGCAATTGTGTAATTGTGAATTAGGTTGGTGATCTATATTGAATTAAATGGCCAAGGGCCAATCATGTAAGGCATGTAAGGCATAATAATAAATAAAAATAACTTCATTGCAGGTGGACATGTACATAGTAACGTGGGTTTTGTATCCACAAGAGAGTAGGGGTCTAAAAAGGGTTTTTTCAACCATGATTTTATTTTCCCATAATCCATTTCCTATTTTTTAAATTCTCTAAGTGAACCATTTGATTTCCCTTGAGTGAGAAAGAAACCAATCATTGAATACCTATAAGAGGGTGGGTATGATAGGTCACCTCCCATAGTTATTGAGGGATGAACATAAGTACATTTATCTCGGGGGAAAGTGTGAGTCAAGCAAGCCAGGAAAAGAGGAATTTGTATGGGGAGAGAAATAGTTGGAACAGTCACAATTTTGGGGCATGAAGGGAAAGCATAAAATAGAAGGAGAAGAGCCTAAGTGGAAAACACGAGTTCTGGAGGAGGGGAATTTTAATGTATTTCAGGAAAGTAATGAGAGCTCACATAGTGAGAAAAGGTTATGATTTGGAGTTGCACAAGAGGATGGAGCATGGATATAGAGAGGCATGTTTTCAGACATGCATAGTGACGTCTTGGTGAGAGAGGAAGTTCCTTGAGGGAAATAGGATGGGAGCCTATGTTTTTCCTAGCATGTGACATCCTTGGTCTCCCCAGCAGTGAGATTATCGGTCACATATGTCAAAGACCCTGTGAAAGTGTTGCAACCCGATGGAATGAGAGCACTGAAGGGGGCACATTAGGAATGGTACATATCGATGGAATCAAAACAATGAAGGAGTACATTCCTTGCGTTAGACAAGTGTGTGAAAGAGAGTTGGATGGAGTGGGATAGTT
Organism: Picea engelmannii; assembly: GCA_009831015.1. NCBI lineage: Eukaryota > Viridiplantae > Streptophyta > Pinopsida > Pinales > Pinaceae > Picea > Picea engelmannii. Next base: position 43,326 of record ML814137.1, on the reverse strand, counting down.
GTAGGAAGAGTGATTCACCTAGGAAGTGTTGTGATTGTGAGGGACATTCTTTCTTGTGGATATAGAGCCGCAACTTAGGGGTGATCTATTGCTGAGATATTGAGTAGTAGATCTATGGTTAGGAGGAATGTTTTTCCCCTACGGTCAGTTGACTTATTGTATTAACAAATAAGTTTATGTTGTTTTTACTATTTTTATTTTGTTGTGCAAATGGTTTATATAAATGTTGGGTATTTTGATGTTTTAATAAAAAATTACATTCGTGGTTTTCATCATGTTGTATATTCATTTAAAATAATGGTACAAAAATGGTTAAATCTATGTGTGATCTATAGCTGGTAAGCTACAAAAAATTATTCAGCAGATTTTTTTTTTTCATGTGTATTATGAGCTCGTAATGGGCCTCAATTAAGGTGGGGTACATTAAAATTTTGGATTGTTTAAATCATTATTTTTAATGAATAAATGGGTTTACCTAGAATACCCCTACCCCAACTTGATTTTGCATTGTTAACAATTTATATTTGCAATTCCATCAATCCAAAACGATTCTTGCTGGATTTGAGGCCAAAAGCAATGGTTTCTATTCTTGATATTTTGAGCATCTAGAAAAGAGAATATTCATACAATGTTTATACTATGACAAAGTTAACAAGTGAATTTTGTTCACAACAACTATTTTAGTGTTAAATGTAAAATTTTCAAAAACAATTGTGCAACATTATCTATAAAAAACATAATTTATCCCACTTACTCGTTTCTTTTTATTTTCTTGGAAGATTATATTTCATATTATTTTTAGAAGATGAAAAATTAATATTTGAATTACATTTTATTTTGTTCCCAAATTTGTTTTCTCGTGTTTACATAAACTAAAAAACCAAAAATATTGTTCGAAAAGTAAAAATCCATGGGCATTTGAAAAGTATAAATGCATGGGCATTCCACATTTTTTTATAATTTTTTGTTGTGAAATTTTATGGTAGTGTTTTTTCTCTAGCTCGCTTCATCAATTATTGTTATTTTTTTAATGTAAAAATTTTAGAAAAAAATAAATTGAAAATATATTTTGAAAATGAAAATAGGAAAATGACACGTTGGATAGAGTATTCAATTATGCACTCATTGACATTAAGTTCACCAATTGACATGAAAGGGATGAAAATATTTCACCCCCTAGAAGTTGTAGTTGTAGAAAATTTTATGGAAAGGGGGCATGATTTCCAATTTTTAAACCCTCTATTGAGAAATAAACATCAATTCATGAATCATATAAGCCTTGATTAATAGTTTTTGGTGTAATTTGAATGGACATCAAACAAGGGTTTGTTAAATCCTCGATCGAGGTCATTCTAGGTTAAACAATAATGCTTGATCGAGGTATCAACCTTGATCAAGGATTTGTGGTAACAAAAAATAGAAACACAAAAGACAAAATAGAAGAAAATACCACAAAAGAATAATTGTACCAACTTTCATGTTGCTTCTATCATGGTGAAAAGGGAAAAAAAGAAAAGAAAATAAAGAAATATTAATATGCAGTAATTGAAAAAAAAGATATAGTGTAGGTAATTTAATAATAAAGATGGGGATAAGGAAAGATGTAGAAGGAAGTATGATCACGAACAACCTTATAAAGTTGAAGTTGAACTATGAGAGAAGGCTAAAGAGATGATGAGAAAATGATGAGCATAATTGAGAAAATGTGACAATACCATGCATGAAGAACAAAACCCAATGGAAAACGTAGTCGATGCAATGAAAAAGGAACCTAAACAACCAAAAAATGTAGGCAATGATGAAATTAACATCACCATAATTGGGGATCATACATACCAACTCATTAGTTAGCAACTAATTTTTAACCACATTTTACAAATGAATATTATACTCATAGTTTTGATTTACATTATGGTTTATAATTTACATAAAATTTTGTATATTTTAATAAATGTTTTACAGGTAACATATGTACAAAATTGTCAATGGGGTGTAGTTTGAGTGGTCTTTTCTAAGTGGTGTTCCCTCCTACCAAGGTTCAAGTCCCCCAATGTGACATTTTTGAGCCCTTAAATGGGATTGTAAGAAAATTACTTGAACTCTCGATGTTCTCTGGATTCGGGGGGACCCGTGGATATAGCGAGTACCCATAGGTGTCGTGAACCACATGAAAAATATATGTACAAAATTAATTAGAATATGCAAGGAAGGATATAATCTAACTAGGTTATGTAGAACCTTATCCCTCTTAGATTTCAAGAATAACTAAAACTTATAATTATTATAATTATTTTTAAATAAATGAATTTTTTTTAAATTTTTTTATGTGTAAGCATAAAAGAATAATTTAGAGACCCCAGTCATGGTCACAATTTTAAAAACAACATACTTTTTTTTTCTTTTTCCGGTTATATATATATATATATATATATATATATATATGGAATGGATAATTGGTATGCATGAGATGAAGTCTACTGGTTTCCACTCTAACCAAAGAGTACATCCAAAAACCTGCAAGTCAGATATACCAATAATTTGTGACTTAGAAAGGGTCGAGGCATATTGAAGCCCACTGGAATGGACTTCTATCTCAAGGGTCGTCTACCCTTCTGGTCTTATCACAATGGGACAACATGTCCCCTTTGAGGGAATTGAACTATGATGGAGAGGATAAAGAACATGTTACCCAACAACCTGAGCTATGAACCTAGGACTTGAAAATTTAAAGAATATGGGGGTAGGATTTAATCCACTTATGTGTGCACACATCATGAGACCATTTAATACAATCTCTATGGGTGCAATGACATGTTTTAACACTACCTCAAGGTGTTCCCATGGCTCCACTAAATAACTCATGGTGAGTACTTTTCTCAATAGTCTTCCCCTCATAACCTCCC
>ML814136.1:123670-145015 GCA_009831015.1 Picea engelmannii | reverse complement strand
GAGTGTACTATAATTCAAAGAGGATGCAAAAGAAATTATTTAAATAATAAAGTTAATGGAGAACTTACTAATTATGGAAAGTGGTTAAGTTAAGTGGACAAGTGGTTATAAGTGGGTTAACCCTAAAATAAGGAAAGTGGTTTAAGATGATTAGAAGGTAACCTCTTGATGAAGCTACATAAAAGTATAAATAAGAGGAAAAGGTCTCTCATTCAAACACACTTGAACACATTCAATATCTATTGTTGTGTAAGGATTATTGCAAGTACTCATTGATACATCTGAAGTTGCGAAAGTCTAAGGTAGCACGAAGGGTTGACGGTGAAAGTTTTGGAATTGTAACAAATACTAAAAAACCCTAATTTCTGAGGTCTACGCGGGATAACAATGTATTAGGGTGCGTACATACGTGGGATAAAAATGTATTAGGGCACGTACATGAGGGTAAATCCATAGAAACTTGAGAATATGAAGATGCTGAGGTTCTATATTCTGAGATCAAGCTCTGAGGAAGGTCTATAGTGATCAGATACATTAGATCTATCCATTAGTTCAAAAGGTATGTCTTATTTCTATGAGTAGTTTGATTTTGATGTATGCATGAGAAATAGTTATGGAGATTTGAGGATTCTCCCTAGAGATATTAGTGGCTGCATGGGATCTTCTGTATAATTCATATCTACAAAAATATAGTGTTGGTATAATCAATATTTATCATTGATACTTCTTGTTAGAGTTGAGGTACATATTGTATTTCTTGGCATATGGCTAAGGGTTATTGTGGTACATGGTTGAGATCTTGTATTTGTGAAGTGGTTGATGTATTGAGAGGTTGAATATCAGAAATGGTTTGATGTCTAGATTATGTGAGGGTTATTATACTTGTTGATGATTACACACACTTATATGGCACATGACTAGAGAGAGATATAGAGTTTTTGGGTAAAGGTTATGTATGAGTATTGGCACCAGGCCGAAGGGGAAAGAAGAATGATCGAGAGAAAGAAAGCGTGCAGAAAACTGAAGTAACAAATGGAAAAAGAACAACACGTGCGCATGAAAGAAAGCGTGCACAAAGGAAAGCGACGGTTGGAGGAAGAACAACATGCGCATGGGAGAAAGACCTAACATAAGAAGGGTTAGGGTTTTGGTAATATTATGTAAAAGGATAAAGAGCCCGAAATGTATAAATATAGATATGAAAGTATCATATAGGGTTGATTATTGTTATTGTGATGGTTGTTGTTATGATAGTTGTCGAGGGTTTGGCTTTGTTGTTATTTTAGCTATGTGAACTGATTTTGTAAGATGTTGAGCAAAGAAGATATGAGGGGAGGTAGATCTGAGGATTAGACCGCATGCTGTAGATCTCGGTGTGATCTAGTTCACCTCACATAGATCTTACCCATTTTTGTGGAGAATTGTAAGCGCGTGGCACCAGGAATATAGAACTTCCATAATAAAAGAGACAAGAGCCAAATCTTTGTGGACGTAGCCTAGGAGGGGGTGAACCACTGTAATACTCATGTAATATGTTGAATGTATGCATGTCTCTTATTTCTTTCAACAATTAATGGTTAATCTTGATGAATGAGCTAGCACATTGTTATGAATCTGTTTATACTTTGCTGGAATTAAACTATGAAATATACGTATGCAACTTCAAGGTATAAGTAGTTTCCCTTACAACTCATGGTACCTAGATTTAATCAAGAAACCCCTATCCCCTACTCTGTCCTAGGATGTAAACACCTGAGTCTTACAGTTACCCATTTAAAGCTATCTCGGGTGAGACTACGCAGTACCTTTTGGGTGTTGTGTTTCCTTCTGGTTTACTAGGAGGGCCGATAGTTTTAAAGGATTTGTTGGAACCCCAAATGACATGAACCTTGGGTCAATAACTCAGACAACCCGAGAAGGGAAATAGTAAACTAACAAATGGTTTTGAAGCCATGTTAAGAGGAACAAGAGAGGACTAAGCATATGAGATAGAATGAATAAGAACTGAAGGAGAGGAACATAAGAGAAATGAGCCGTTAGAAGGGAATGTTGAGGCCTTGGAACCCCACGAGAGAAGAAATTGAGGGATGGTTAAGAACTAAAGAGATAGAGTTTTCACAGAAAGACAATAGAAACCCAGGATCACACCGTGTAAATACCTGGATAAATACGTATTTATGGATTTACACGAAGTATTTTTCTATGATTTTCCGCATCTACTATAGGAGTGGATCTTAAGGTTAAAGGATAACCATGCGATGAACCAGATTCGACAACTAGATTGGACTCCAATACAGATCCAACGGCTGTAGCAGGCGAATAACAAATTCACCCGCGCAGTCGACTTTTGGCTTGACAGTATTGTGGTAGGATTTATCATAGAATTTGCGGTAGACACAACAAATTCATACGGTGCAGCCGAGAAAGAGTTCCTACGAGGACCCAGAGGAAAGTACATTTTATCACTATATACTTCTATCAAGATATTGCTATATAACAAAGGTGTAATGAAAATGGAATCAAACAACTAGACTTTCTTGCGTGCATGGGGGAAGGGGGGAAGCACTAACAGAGAGAGGAGGAATGGAAGGAGGGTAAAATAAAGAAAAGAAAGAAGAGGAACCCTTGGACCCGATCTTGATGGATGATGACTAGCTTAAGTGGATCTTGGTGTCATCATGAACGACGCGTAGCGGAGCACCCTACCAATATAAGCTGAATACCAAGAAGAGAGTCATAACCGAGAGGGAGGGCTTGGCCAGCGATGAGGAAGAGGTAGAGGATCTTCGGGATATGGAGGAGATTGAGGAAATCTTGTGAACCATGTATGAGAGGAAAACAAGAGGCCCAAGAACAGGAGGAGAAGGCAACCATCCCTTTAATATTAATGTCAGTGTGGAACCCATAAACCCATGTGCGACCAATACACCAAAGAGAACACCACCGTTTAGACAACCAAAATTCGGAGGAAGTCTGACAGCAGGAAGTACATCTACACAAAGAGCAACAACTGGAGGAGCCAGTTTAGGCAACCTTGGTGAAGTATCTACAATGCATGGAGGAGGGAGTAGCTTAGTATTTGGAATGGCAGGACACGATCCTACTATCAAATTACCAGAGTTTTGAGGAGAAGCAACAGAAGACCCTGAGAAGCATCTATTCATTTGTGCAAAGATCTGGGAAGCAAAGTAGATCACTGATGAAGACACCAAACTCATGCAACTAGCGATCATGCTAAGAGACTGAGCAATAGACTGGTACATGAGTTTGGGAATGAACAATGTTCCTTGAATGACAAGGACACTGGATGACATTAAGAAACTATTGATAAATGATTTCCAGAAGCTGAGCTCAGAGGATCAATACATGAATGAGATGATTGAAATAAGACAGAAACTAGGAGAATCAGTATGGGATATTGATCAAATATTCAAGCGATTAAAATGAAAGTTAAAATACCTTATGACCGATATGCAACATCGACACCTGTTTTTCAAATCACTACTCCCACACTTAAAATATCCATTATGACAACATAAGTTTCAAACGCGGGTAGAGGTTCTACAGGAAGCCTTGCAATTGGAAGAGAATCAGTACTAGTAGATGGACCTGACTATCGAAGAACTGAAGGAGGATCTGAATAACTTAACATTTTAGCTGAACCAGAATAATAACAAGGACAAACGGGAAACCATTTGGTGAACTACCTGCAGGACGGAAGGACACCATAAGAATGAATGCCCAACATTCGCATAGTATATGGCAACGGGGATGCCAAAATCACTACCACAGGGAGGATTATGGTGTGAAATATGCAAGAAACCGAGTCACAACCCTTACCACTGCACGATGATGCAGAAATACCAAACAATTCCAAAGAACTCATATTTCACCTTTTGCAAGTTAGTAGGCCATGATGACAAATATTGCAGAACTATGGAGTTGATGCGGGAAAGAACATTAGACACATACATGGTACAGGAAGAAACGATGTCTGGGCAATAAATGCTATATTTCACTCAATCCACGGTCCCATACAACACCATGCAACAACAATATAATACTGCACCACAGCCGTACAATAACGTGCAACCATAGTACAACTCGGCACAACCCCAGTACAATACTGCATAGTATAATCAAGGACCACAGTATAACATGTCGTGAGGTGATCGCACAACTTATAGAGGAGAAGGTCGAGCCATAGAAGGTTTCAAATGTGGTAGAGGACTAGTCACATGTCACAATTGCCAACAACTAGGACATTATGCACGAGAGTGCCCACTGCCACCAACGACTTGTATGTATTGTCACGCATCGGTCCATGATACAGAGGAATTTATGACATTACTTGTAAGGATCTAGGAAAAAAGGAATCAAAATAACTAGAATGTTCAGTGGATCTCAGCTGAATCAAGGGATGACAGACGAAACATCAACATAGTCACTCGAGGAGGAACGAAAAACAGGAAATGACATAGTTCGACAGGAACCAACGTAGAACCAATGGGTAAATAAGAACATTGACCCCAAAAAGTAGTTCAACGCACATGAGGAGAAGGAGATCTTTACAGAGGCCCGACAAGAATTCCAGAAGGAGAACATTGCACCGACTGTACAACAGAACAAGGAATCTCCGGAATATGAAATGTCGCCATCACTAGACCATACCAACATAATAAAACCCAATGAACAAGTAAGTACTATCAAAGGCTTTTTGCAATCATGCCTCAAAATGTTAAATGATTCTTCATCTATCAAAATATTGCAAAAAATCCTATAAAAATGTAGCAGCGAGATGGAACAGAAGAAAGAATTGAAAACTGTCAACCACCTACATACAAGAAGAAGAACAAGTAGGGAATTTAGACTAAATGCTAACATTGTGGATTTCAATATGGGAGATGCTATACTAGATCTAGGATCCGAAGTGAATGTACTACCAAAAGCTACATGGCAATGCATGGGAGAACCTACACTAGGATTCCTACCAATAGGTAGATTGAAAAGAGTGACAATAGATCTGGATGGTGTGTGCACTAAGGAAAACTTTGAAGTCGTCAAAATAGTAGACAACACAACACCTTCCCGATGCTACTTGGTCTGGATTGGGCATTCGAAAAACAAGCCATAATTAACTTAAAAACTAGAAAAATAACATTTGAGTCGGGGGACTACAGGGTCATAGCCCCACTCGACCCATCAGAAAGTGAGAGGTTTGTAGAACCCACTTGTTTGGATTTATAAGAGATCGACCAGTTGTATAGAACAATTGCACGTGATGCGGACTATATAAATCCAACTACATACGGGGTACTCATTTGGCGGAGCATTACTTCATGTATAACAGATTCAGACACCGAGTTAAAAAACTGGCAACAAAGACTACACGAAGTATCCACGAGAAGGTGTGCTAAAATAGATCACGCAATAAGGTGGATTGGCACAGAAATCAGAGAACCACCTAGTTTTCACGGGATAAATGATTTGGAAACTTTCTTGACACAATATGAAGATGAAGTATTAGAAAACTAGAGATTTTTAGCACTAGATTTAGCACTAAAGGCTACACCCACAAGATGGTGGGATGCACACAAAGAAACTACCATAGATTGGTACCAATGTAAGCGATTACTGCGCATAAGGTTCGGCACAGAACAAACAGGTAAAAAACAACATAAATATGATGGACTAGGTGCACCAATAGAACACTTGGAGGCATGTAAAATGCTATGGAAAATGATGCCATCGGAGGAATGGTCTCACCAATTTATTCATACTTTAGAGGGCATACCAGCAAATTGGTATACAGACTAGGAAATCCATAAAGGAACCAAGATATGGGTGGCACTCCAATAGAAATTTACAGTCACTTTCTCATTCGAGCATGAGAACCCCAACATAGACGCGGCCTTGAAACGGATCAGAGACATCATATTCATTGAAGAACCGGAAGTGGAAGCTATCACAAAGGTACAAAAGCAAAATAAGAAGACAATGAAGGATCTACTATCATGCTACCACGTATAGGAGGAAGCACCAGATGAAGATGATCCATTCAATATTCAGATCGAAGAGGTTGAAGGCAAGAGAGATGTGGAAGGAACACCCTTAGAGTCAGAGGTCATATCTACGACAATCAAGATAAAGAAAGTTAACATAGGGACCACTGAGCAGCCCAAAATGGTCAGCATTGGAGATTACTGGGATGAAAAGACACTAGAAAGAATCACAGAATTGTTGCACGGATACAACGACCTTTTTCCCACAACCTTTATAGAGATGAAAGGCATAGCCAAAGAATTAGGAGAAATGAAGATACCACTCAGACCTGATGTGAGACCCATTAAACAACGACCATATAGGTTGAACCCCATATATAAACAAAAAGTTAAAGATGATATCGATAGGATGATCGAGGTCAACATCATCGAACCAGTCGAAGAATCAAAATGGATAAGCCCGATGGTAATACAGGACAAGAAACAGGGAAGAGGGATCAGGATATGCGTTGACTTGAGGAAGTTGAATGATGCATTCCTACATGACCCATTCCCCACACCGTTGATGGATGAAGTACTCGAGAACGTAGGAGGCCATGAAGCCTACTCATTCACCGTTGGATTCTCATGATATCATCAGATTAAGATAGCATAGGAGGATAGACACAAGACCATGTTCACGATAGAATGGGGATCTTATCAGTATACAGTCATGTCGTTTGGACTGAAGAATGCACCTACGATATTTTCTAGAGTGGTCATTGCAACATTTAAGAAATCCATCCATCAATTCCTCGAAGTATACCTGGATGATTGGACAGTGTATAGCTTACTAAAATACCATGTGGAAGTTTTACGACTGATGTTAGAACAATGAAAACAATGCCAGATATCACTGAATATCAAGAAATGCATATTTGGAACACCATTCGGGATACTATTGGGACACATAGTATGAAAACAAGGTTTTCTTGTGGATCCAACCAAAATTGTAGTCATTGTTAACTTACCAACACCAAAAACAGTCCGTCAACTAAGAGCAATTCTAGGACATACGATTTATTACATAAATTCATCAAAGGCTATGCACAGATTACAACACCAATGGAAAAACTGTTAAGGAAGGATACAAAGTATCAATGGAATGACGAGTGCCAACACGGTCTGGATACCCTGAAGCAAAAGATGGTCACCACACCAATATTGGTATTTCCAGATTGGGAAAAGATATTCCATGTACATGTAGATGCATCAACGATATCACTTGGAACTATCTTAGCACAACTAGGAGCAGGAGACTTGGATCACCCGATAACATTCGCAAGCAGAAAATTATCAGACTCAGAACAAAATTATAACACGACAGAAAGAGAAGGCCTAGCTATGGTTTATGCACTATAGAAATAAAAACATTACCTATTGGGAAAACACTTTAAGATGTTTATAGATCACTCAACCCTGAAATACCTAGTCAACAAGCCAGTGTTGGGGGGGAGAATCTGTCGATGGTTATTGATATTTCGAGAATTCAATTTTGAGGTAATAGTTAAACTAGGAAAACTGAATGCAGGACTTGACCACCTATCGAGGGTCATGAATGGAGAGGAACCAATGAATTTAGAAGAAAACTTTCCATATGCACAACTATTCTCAGTACAGATTGCTGACGATTACTTCACAGAGATCATCCAATACTTGAGCACAGGTATTGCGCTGCAAGAATATACCACTGTGCAGAAGAAGAACCTGGTAGTCCGCGCAACTGACTATAAATTGATCATAGGACATCTATACAATATGGGTGCAGATAGCATCTTACGAAGATACATACTAGACCACGAACAACCAATAATTTTAGCAAAATCCCACGAGGGAATAGCAGGAGAGAATTATGCAGGAAAAGCTACTGCGCAAGATTATGGTGGCCAACGATCCATAGAGACTCAAAAGAATATTGTCAGCAATTTGATGTCTGTCAAAGGGTAGGCAAACCCAACAGAAGGGATGACATGCCACTATGACTGCAAGTGACACTTTAGGAATTCGACAAATGGGTGATAGATTTTGTGGAACCCATTAAACAACTATCCAAAAGAACAGGGTGAGATATATTATCACCGCAACAGAATACCTAAAAAGATGTGCGGAAGCCACACTAGTAAAAGATTGCAGCGCAAAGACAACTGCACACTTTCTATTTGAACAGGTAATTACTAGATTTGGGTGCCCAAGAATTTTGATGAGAGACCAAGGAACACACTTCATAAACAACACCATCCGAGCGATGCTCGATGAGTTTTAAGTGCATCACCAAAAAAGTACACCGTATCATCCACAGACAAATGGAATGGTAGAAGCCTTCAACAAAATTCTAGAGAATGCCTTGACAAAGATATGTAATGTCAACAGGGACGATTGGGACCTCAAGGTACCACCAGTGTTATGGGTGTATATAACCACATGCAAAAATTTGACAGGCCACACACCATTCAAAGTACTCTATGGTCAAGAAGCAGTAGTGTCGTTAGAATTTTTAATACCCAGTCTACATGTAGCAGCTATCACACACATGACAGAATGAGGCACAGTACAGGAAATACTGAATCAATTACTGTCGATGGAGGAATACCAAATCTTGGTAGGATTCCACCAACAAGTACGGAAAGCAAGAGACAAATATTGGCATGACCGCTACATCAAGAGGAAGACGTTCAAGGAAGGAGATCTAGTATTTCTCTATGACAGTAAATCATTACAACACCCAGGAAATCTTAGAATGCATTAGCTAGGACCATATGAGGTAAAATTTGTCACGGACGGAGGAGCTGCACAGTTAAGAGATCTAGCAGGCGCAGACCTAAGAGGAATGATCAATGGGAGCTAGCTGAAGCTGTACAAGGATAGTTGATCACCCACCATGCAGTAAAAAAAACAAAAAAAATAAGCTGCATATGAAACACGAAGTCAGCAAGGGAAACGATAACAACCATATCAAAAAAGGAAACAAGTGGGAAAAAGAAAGTCGGCAAAAGCAGGCTGACAGAATAGCATGAGGCAGATTTAAAGAAAGGCAAGGACGGATGGAATGTCACATTAAATGTGCCAACTGGAGATGACAGAGTAGGCGTAATGGAAAGTACGAAACCATCGTGGATGCATTGAACCCACAATTATGGTGCATTAATTGCATGATGGAGGAAGCGTCCTCGACAAGCTTCATGATGAGCCCATACAACACACGAGCACAAAAGAAATTAGTCTATTCGCGAAAGGAGAACATAAAAAGAGAAACAACAACTAGAATGAATAGATTGAAACCACAGAGCTCACCGAAGCCATTCGAACTCAGAAATGTTTGACAAACACCATTATGGCACCATCGAAGCTCGTAGAACTAGGCTAGACAACCAGATCAACTAGGGTTCAGACTAGGTCATGAGAACCACTGGAAGAAAATGAACAGAAACCACCAAATATCGTCAATATTGATGAAATCCTGTCGCCAGAGGAAATCCCATTAGAGTCCACACCAATATTAGAGAAGATTTCGCAACCACAAATAGAGGCCATGGAACAGGATACACCAACAGTGGTGCATGAGCCTTGGAACAAAGAATAAGAAACCCACCAGGAAATACCACTAGAACATATTGAAGCAATCGTAGCAGTGAATAGAATGGCACAACATCTGGGAGTAGAGGAGCAACCAAACGAGACACAAGCACTCGACTTAGGTCACCAAGCCGAGGATACCGTTGGAACTACTTGGGCATGGCCAGAGTGGATGACAGGGGAACAACTAGGAGTTGCTGGAACTTCAAGATAGCCAACACAACAGGGGGACTGAGTTCAGATACCGATCTCACCTTGGAAGAAACTGACTTTAGAGATTGTGCTACCTCACATACCAGAGGGAGTATAGGTGGACCCGCAGCTATTGGGTCATGTCGGGAAGCTCAATTATTCTGACCATGATGTAGCAGATGAAACCAAATATCTAGAGCTTGCACCATAGGTCTTCATGTAGAAAGTAGTTGTGAACCAACTCGGAGAAACCATCACTCGGCCACACCAGTGGGTAGCTGGACTGGACAAAACAAGAATTCTAGGATTACTGAAGATACCACACTTTGGCAGAGGCCAATATGCATCGGCATGTGTCAAGAAAATGTTAGAAGTTACACATGGAGGGGATGTATGCTTGGACAAACCTGTCCCCATAATGGTCAAACTTATCATGCAGATAACAGGCCTACCCATCGAGGGTATGGATCCCGCACTGATTCTATATGATAAGTCCAAGGAAAAAACATTGGTAGAAGAGATGAAGAATAAATACGACACCGACATGGGAACACGAGGCATTATAATCAAACAGATCAACAATGCTGCGACACAATTGGGCACAAAGATCTTAGCCTACAAACTGCTAAGAAAATTTTGCAAAGACGAAGTACCGGTAGGAGTCATTGTTGTTGCAGCTCAGTGCGCAGAAGGCACCTCCATGAGTTGGGCGCCATACCTATCAAAAATTTTCCAAGCAGACTGCAAATATGCGAAGGACACAGGTATGAAATTTCATTACTCATGGCTGATCACTCTCATAGCTTTCATGGGATGGTGAGAACTAGAACACACCATATTTTGTACCACACCACAGCCAGGAGGAGCAAGATATCGCGTCCTGAGATCCGTGCCACTAGCCAAACATAAGAGGGAGAATGGAATTGTATTAGAAGCTTACCTATGGGAGATACAAGAAGCCATCAGCCGATCATGGAGAATAACACCAGAGGTTGTTGCATGATATGGGGGCATCGCCAATTTCTGGGCTAGGCGACGAGCTATGTGGATACAACCAAGGGAGGATCTAGATAAATGGTGGCTACAGATGCGCTACTGCTTCACCGAGGGAGATATCTATATGATCATCAACGAATGTCTTGATGAATGGAGGATTCCAACCATACCTAGAGAAGTACCAGGACAAACAACAGAAGGAGGGGCTGCGTAGGTGGAAACATAGCCTCCAAAAATTCCAGTACCCAAGAAATGAAAAATAGGCAAAACCAAGTTGACTCAGGTAGAAGACGGCTCAGAGCAGCTAGGGACCCATAAGGGGAGGACATAAAGCACTCATTCGACGAATGGACAACGGAAACTGGCTGAGGGAGCACAGGAAACCACATTGAACCCCATCACACAGGAACTAGGGGGAACTAAGAGACCAATGGTACAAGAAGCTGGTGCATGCAAGAAAACAAAGGCACAATGCCCACCACCGGAATATACAATCAAAGAGGATGATAGAGAGATGATTTCTAGAATGGTTCAAGACTACCTCGCAGAGGATTTCGATCATGCCGTGCACCACATGGATAAACTACAAAAGGAACTGACATAAATGGGACAACTCCTTAATAAATTTGGGGAAGCCCGGATCACAAGTAGAAGTAGAGGCATAGAGCCATCGACCATATAGACCACAGAAAGGGTGGAGGTAGAAGAACGTGAACTAGTTCTTCCGATACCACACGCACATTTCACAATCTATATAAAGCCTAGCATGTTGAGAATGGATGAAATTGTGGGACAAACACCACTAAAGGATTTCGATCATATCCAATTGGTCTTGACATGGATTCCATCAAGATAATTATACAAACTACAAGTTAGCATCTACCACGAGATGCAATCATGAGCACATAAAACCTTAGTCGAGCTACAACAAGCAAAAAAGAAGTGGGAAGCGTTGGAAATAGTTTGTGCATAGATCAAATCTGAAAGTCGGGAGGAGAAAGAATGCAGAAACGAGATGGAATGCAGAGTGGAATAATTTTTTGGGAAACTTCCAACTACTGCGCAAGGAAATGAACTCCCAGCCACAGAAAAGATCGACTAGATTGCCCAGGAAATTGATCAGTATCAGAAGGAGATCAAGACTCTCCGTGGACAGATTAGAGCAACAACTCCACCAGTAGTGAAGGAGAAAAGGAAGTAGGAAGCAACAATGTAACAACAGGATCTATAAAAATAGGTCAACATGGCAACCAACTTGCTGGATAAAGCAGCACAACTTTGGACAAGGATGTAAGAGGATCCACAGGTCCAACACTAGGAAAAGGAGGAGGAGAGGATCAATGCAATGATCCAAGAACTAAAGCAATGACATAATACCATACCAATCCTAGAATGGGTCAAGGGAACACAAGAGTTAAAGAAGATATAGGCATAACTTATCACCGCGCAAACACAGAAACATGAGTGTTGAGCTAAAATAGAAATGGCGTAGGAATGGGTAGCAGAAGTACTTTCACAGACAAAAGAATCCAGAAAACAGACAACACAGACTCAACTAGAATGCACAGGATTGATGAGCGAGGAAGTGGTAGCTCAAACAATCGACACCATCAAGGAGAAAACCGTGCAGGCACTGACAAAGCAATAGAGTTGCAAGAACAATTCCAGACGATCACCAAGGATATCGAGGAAGTACAGAGAAATTAGGTGACTCGGGATGAGTCACATGTCAGTGTTGGGGGCCTGTTGTCACCAAGCCTAAGGGGAAATAAGAACGATCGTGAGAAATAAAGCGTGCAGAAAACTAAAGTAACAACTCGAAAAAGAACATCACGCGCGCATGCAAGAAAGCATGCACAAAGGAAAGTGACAACTGGAGGAAGAAAATCATGTGCATGGGAGAAATAAATAATGTAAGAAGGGTCAGGGTTTTGGTAATATTATGTAAAAGGATGAAGAGCCCAAAATGTATAAATATAGATACAAAAGTATCATATAGCGTTGATTATTGTTATTATGATGGTTGTTGTTATGATAGTTGTTGAGGGTTAGGCTTTGTTGCTATTTTAGCTGTGTGAACTGATTTTGTAATATGTTGAGCAAATAAGATACGAGGGGAGGTAGATTTGAGGATTAGACCATAGTCTGTAGAGCCTGGTGTGATATAGTTCGCCTCACATAGATCTTATCCAGTTTTGTGGAGAATTGTAAGCACATGGCGCCAGGAATACATAACTGCCATAATAAAAGAGCCAAGAGCCAAATATTTGTGGATGTAGCCCAGGAGGGGGTGAACCACAGTAATACTCATGTAATATGTTGAATGTATGCATGTCTCTTCTTTATTTCAACAATTAATGGTTAAGCTTGATGAATGAGTTAGCACATTGTTATGAATCTGTTTATACTCTGTTGGAATTAAACTATAAAATATACGTATGCAAATTCAAGGGATAAGTAGTTTCCCTTACAGCTCACGGTACCTGGATTTAATCAAGAAACCCCTATCCCCTACTCTTTCCTAGGTTGTAAACACCCAAGTCTTACAATCACCCATTTAAAGCTATCTCAGGTGAGACTGCGCAACACCTTCCGGGTGATGTGTTGCCTTCTAGTTTACCAGGAGGGTCGATAGTTTTAGAGGCTTTGTTGGAACCCTGAATGACATGAACCCTGGTTCAATAACTCAGACAACCTGAGAAGAGAAATAGTAAACCAACAATGAGGATGCATGCATAGGGTACACTTAAAGTATGGATACAGTGACAGGTTACAAATCTATTTGAAAGAAGTTGTAGAGGATCAGAAGTTTTCAGAAGAAAGAAAACCCTAGTTTTCAGAAGGTATACATAGGTTGCATAATAGACAGGACGTGTACATACGCAGGATGTTGTATAGATAGGGTGCGTACATACACATGTTGCAGAACTACAGGTCAGGTATCCGTAGTTTCAGAAAGCATACATAAGCTGCATAACAAACAAGACACGTACATACATGGGCTATTGTACATATAAGGTGTGTACATACGCATTTTGGAGAACTACAGGTCACGTATATGTTGTATTTTGTTGATACATGTTCATTTCAGGTATAGATTGATTGCAGGGAATTTGTATAGGTTGGATGTAGGTCAGTGGTACAAGTTGGTACATTTTTGCAGTGGTATATCTCACAATGATTGTGTGACAATGATTCCATAATTATAATTCTATGTTAGGGTGGTTGGATGGGGAAAAGATAGGTTGTTGTAGCCACCTTCTGGTTGTATCCGAAGAACATAGGGGGTTGTAGCCTAATTCTGGTTGTAGCCAGAGAATTGGGGAGTTGGATCTTCCCTCAGGTTGTGGCCTTAGAAACTAGGGGGTTTGAGCCTCCTTCCCATTGCAGCTGGAAAACAAAGGAAGTGGTGCTTCTAATGAATTTAATTTTTAAATACATATAAGAAAAATCATTCTGTGGTTTTCTCCTACTTTGGGTTTCCACGTAAAAACATTGGTGTACTGTGTATGTGTATGATTTCTCATATGTTCATTGTTTATTTACTCTACAACTATTGGATGATAATGTTACATTGATATAACACTTGAATTTTGTGATTGAAAAGGATATGATTGCTCTATTACTAATTCACACCCCTGTCAGTAATCCAATAATTTGTACTTATAAAAATAGAATGTATATTTCCAACTCTTTAGAGTTGAGAAGAATTATCATGGATGAAATATATGAGATGCCATATTTGGACATCTAGGCTACCTAAAAATGATTTCTACAACATAGAAACAATATGTTTGGCCTAGGATGAAGAAAGATGTTTGTAAATACATTTCCATATGTATGGAATTCCAACAAGTTAAGGATAAACGTAAACATTCATTAGGTTTCTTGCAACATTTTCCAGTTCTAGAATGGAAAAGGGAGGTAATGTTGGACACCATGGTACAATATTGCCATTGATGTCAACATGGTGCAAAAGAATCCAATATAAACCCACATCTCAAAAGGAAGAACATTAATCAAAGATCATAAGAGATGATGCACAGGAGCCATTCATTCTTATTTTGGGACAATCCAAGATCATTAGATCAAGGTTAAGTCAAAGGTTTGGAAGGATTAAATCTCAACCGTTAGATTTGAAGTAGGAGCTTCATATTATCTCTCCAACCATTAGATCAAGTTGGGACTTCAGATGAATTCTTGACCATCTGATTGCGCTTAGTGGAAGGACAATGTAAGCCAAAATATCCCAGAGTATCTGATTAAAATAACTCATGAAGACCATTGATATAAGATCTCCTTAGAAGCAACACGAGCTGGTGTATTAGGTGGTAAACTCTAATGTTGACCACTCTGATGAAAAGAAGAATAGAACAGGTAAGTTCACCCGAAGGCCGAAGCCCTGAAGTCATGAGCTGCCGTCAACCGTTGATCTTGAGTGAAAATACTGGAACCGTCATATCACACTAAAGGAAAGAAGACGATTAACTTCGATGCCGACCACTGCGGCGAAAAGGATTCTAAAATAGGTGAGTTTACCCAAAGGCCGAAGCCCCAGAGTCACGAACTCCTATTAATCGTCAGATCAGGAAATCCCATCAACGGTTGATCTGGAGTGAAAAATGATAGAGCGCGCTAAGAAAGAAAGTGGCCAACTCCGACCTTGACCAACTCTGATGATAAGCAGCTCAGATAAACCAAGAACTCCCGAACCCTAAAGTTCTAGAATAAACAAAGGCCATATGATTAAAACAATTGAAAATATATGGTGGTAGATCTATTTGACACTTCAACAATGATTGAAGGATGGTATAAAAGTGTCAAAACTCCCTAAGACACGAAGTATCAAAGCCACGTAGTGAGACATGTGGTAGAAGACAAATATGACATGTGGCCCAATCAAATGGTGAAAAGTGTCAAGATTGATGTGGCACATAAGAACTATAAAAGTCACAAATCAAGGTGACACATGGTAGCCACTTAGCTAGTGCCACGTCAATAGTGACGTCATAAATAAACGTCACTTCGAGAGTACATCCTTTGAGGATATCTAGCTTCTCCTACCAACAAAACTATTCGAAGCACCGAAGGCCAAAGTCACGAATAAACAAATACCCAGAGAGTGAGAGCTCCTTTGTGCCTAAGTCTACGATCCCAACTTCTGTACATATGTAGGTTATCAAGCAGAAAGTGTTGATACACCCTCCAACAAAATTTTCTCTGAAAAAGTTGGAAGACTGCAAAGGCCCGAGTCCTAAAACACCAAATTCCTGAAATGAACGAGAACCATCCATCTCAAACTTGTAAATAAAACATGATCATCAATCTTGATAAGTGATTAAGCACTCGTTTTACTTAGCACTTAGTCACTGCCTATGGTCATATAGAATAGAGGTCCTGAAAGTGTGTCTGTGCGAATTTTAACATACAGAGGAAGAATTTTTCCTCTGTCAGGAAGGAACCTTGAACCAGACATGATTTGGATTCTGTATTGATTGATATTAAGTGATCAAATTCATCCAATGCATTGGAATCCTAACCAAAAATATCAAATATGATCTATTGGAGAACTAGGGACGCATCATAAGCTTAAAAATAAAATAAAAAGACATGAGATCAAATTAAAAGAAATCGATCCATACCTGTGATCGATTTATGAAAATCCCTCTTACTAAAAAATCTTTCACAATAATACATGAATAATAATAGAGGGAGATGTTAACTCTAAATTAGAAGACAAGTGTTATTACTGTTAATTTAAATGAAGAGGTGCAATGATCCAAACGGAGGTACACAATGCTTCAATGCTCACACCATTTGGAGGACTATATAAGCAAGAAAGAACGATGAAGAATAAGTGTCTCTATAGTCCAGATTAGAAGATAAAAATAGAAGCAAAGTCCAAGAAGAAGAATTGATGATACTTATGCAGTGAGGGTGGAAGGGAGGAGCAAGGAAGGATTCATATCCTTTACTAAATAAGGGAGTTGGTGCTTCCTAGGGTTAGTGCCCTAAAGACAAGGGAGTTGGTGCTTCCTTAAAAACCATCAAAAGGAGAAACAACCTTTAAATCATCTAAAACAAAGATAAGGAAGGAGAAAATGACCAATGACGAGTTATCAGATATTTCCGATGAAGAATTTTCCAACTTCATGAAGAAACTCAAGAAAGGGACTAGGAAATACAAAGGACAGATTCCTTTAATATGTTTCAAATGTGGAAAAATTGGACACTTTGCCAATAAATGTCCCTATCCTAAGCAAGAGGAAATTGATGATGAAAGAACCTTCAAAGGTCAAAAGAAAAGTAAAACCAAAGATAAAAGGAAGTTCTACAAGAAAAAGAAAACGTTCTTTACCTAAGAAGACAATAGCTCATCTGAAGAAAGTGAAGAAGAGGAGTCAAAGATTCTATTTATGGGATTAAAAACTCAAGATGACAATCATTCAAAAGATGAAGAAGAAGTGAACCTCGAGGAAGAATTCCTTCGTGCAATTGAAGAACTAAGAGAATCTAAAAAACAAAATAGGTTACTAAGGGAACAAATTCTAGAGATTGAAGAAGCTACTAAATCAAGAGAAAAGGAAGTTTCCAAAACCATTAGTGAGTTAGAACAATTGATTATTAAGTTAAAAACTCAACTCCAAGAAACCAAAAGAAAAGAAGAAATATTGAATAAATAACTCAATGAAAAACAACAAATATGTAAGATATTGGAGGATGAAATAGTTCAACTAATCAGTCTAAGTTTGAAAATAACTCAAAAATATTGAATAACATTCTTAGCATTCAAAGATCATCAAATGATAAGACATGACTAGGATATAATCCCCCTACAGAACAATAAAATGGCAAAATTATCTATGCAGATGTTCTTAAGAACCCCATAAAAAGAAAATAAAAGAAAACAAGAACAATAACATTGAAAACTATCCCAAATAAATAGAAATATGCACTTTCTACTATTGAAAAAGATGATGAGAAGAAGATAATCATTAGAAGGAATCCTTCTAACAGAAAAAGTAAAGATTGGATAAAATCAATAAAAAGTAAATATTGGATAAAATCAAGAAAAAGTAAAGATTGGATAAAATAAATGAATGAAGAACTAGACCAAATAGAGAAGAACCAGACTTGGGAACTAGTTCGAAGACCCAAGGACAAGAATGTGGTAGGAACCAAGTGGATCTTCAAGAACAAACAAAATGAAAATGGGGAGATTATAAAGAACAAAGACATATTAGTTTGCAAAGGATACTCCCAAGTGGAAGGTATTGATTTTGAAGATACTTTTCCTCCAGTAGCAAGACTTGAGGCCATCAGAATGTTCCTGGCATTTGCATGCTTTAGAAATGTCAAAATCTATCAGATGGATGTCAAGTCATCATTCCTTAATGGAACACTAGAAGAAGAAGTCTATGTTGAGCAACCAAAACGATTCATGTTAACAAATAATCATGACTATGTGTGCAAGGTTAAAAAGGCCATGTATGGTCGTAAACAAGTCCCCAGAGCATGGTTCTCAAGTCTTGATTAGTACATGCAAAAATAAGGATATAAGATAGGGACTACTGAAATCAACTTATACATCAAACTTGAGGATCAAAACATGATTATTGTGATGGTTTATGTAGATGAAATCATATTTGGAAGTAATCTTACTATACCAAGCAAAAAGTTTGCAACTAAAATGAAAGAAGAATTTGAAATGTCTATGCTGAGAGAACTGTCTTTATTCTTACGTTTACAAGTAACTCAAACAGAAAAATGAATATTTGTTTCCCAAGCCAAATATATCAAGGAAATGCTAAATAAATTCCAAATGGAATACAATAAACCTATGAGTACTACCATGGTCACTGGATGTAAACTAAGTCTAGAAGATAACTCACCAAAATTGGACCAAACGATGTACATATCAATGGTTGGAAGTCTTCTCTACTTAAAAACAAGACCTTCCATCATGCAAGCTATAGAAATCATAGGGATATTACAATATGCACCTAAAGAAACTCACTTAAAATTAGTAAAGAGAATATTCAAATATATTAAAGGCACCTTAGAACTTGGATTATGGTATCCAAAAGATAAAGACTTCAATCTAATTGCATACACTATTGCAGATTGGGCTGATAGTATAGATGATAGGAAAAGCACCAGTGGAGGAGCATTTTTTTATAGGAAAATATCTAGTAGCATGGATAAGTAAGAAACAAACATCCACATCACTATCCACAATAGAGGCATAATACATTGTTGTTGCATCCTGATGCACACAAGTTCATTGGATGAAGAAAACATTAGAAGATTTACAACTAAGATATGATGATCCCATTACTATTAATTGTGATAACACTAGTGCCATAAGTATCTCTAAAAATCTAGTTATGCAATCTAAAACCAAACACATTCCAATTAAATACAATTTCCTAAGAGATCAGGTTACCTAAAAGGTGGTTAAAATAGTGTATGTGGACACCAAAGAACAAATTGTAGACATATTCACAAAACCCTTTCCCAAGAGTACTTTTGAAAATCTTCGACAAAAATTGGGAGTAATTCACATACATCATTAAAACCATAAAAATTGTGTCAGAAGAAAATGGGCATGTGGTTAGGGGGAGCAAAGAAAAATCCCCTCTGTCCTTGTTGTCAAAGGGGGAGGAAATTGATAAGAAACATGAATAAAAATATTTCAAAGAAAAGGTTTCCATCAATTCCAAAGGGGAAGAATGTTGGAAACTAAGGTACAATATTTTCATTGATGTCGACAGGGTGCAGAAGAATCCAGTATAAACCCAAAGCTCAGAAGGAAGAAAATTAATCGAAGCTTAGAAGAGATGACGCACATGAGTCGTTCATTCTTATTTCAAAATAATCCAATATCGTTATATTAAGGTGAAGTCAAAGTTTTGGAAGGATTGAATCTCAACCTTTAGATCTGAAGTAGGAGCTTCAAATGATTTGGCGAGCCGTTAGATCAAAGAGGGACTTCAGATGGATTCTCGACCATCCGATCGAGTTTAGTGAAAGGATAGTGCAAGCCACAATATCCCAAAGTATCAGATTAAAATAACTCATGCATACCATTAATCTAAGATCTCCTCAGGAGCAACACAAGTCGTTGGATT
Source organism: Picea engelmannii (assembly GCA_009831015.1). Classification (NCBI taxonomy): domain Eukaryota; kingdom Viridiplantae; phylum Streptophyta; class Pinopsida; order Pinales; family Pinaceae; genus Picea; species Picea engelmannii. Next base: position 125,082 of record ML814136.1, on the reverse strand, counting down.
AGGTGGTCAAGTCTGATGCTGACCACTCTAGTGAAAAGGAGCCTAGACTAGGTAATTTTACCCAAAGGTTGAAGCCTCAAAGTCACAGACTGTTGTCAACAATTGATCTGGAGTGAAAATACTGGAACCGTTAGATCACACTAAAGGAAAGAAGATGATCAACTTTGATGCTAACCACTCTAGAGAAAAGGAGTCTAAAATAGGTAAGTTTGCCCAAAGGTCGAAGCCCCAGAGTCACAAACTCCCATCGATCGTCGGATCAGGAAATCCCATCAACGATTTATCAAGAGTGAAAAATGTTAGAGCGCACTAAGAAAGAAAGTGGTCAACTCAGGCCTTGACCAACTCTGACGATAAGCAGCTCAGGTAAAACAAGAACTCTCGAACCCCAAAGTTATAGAATAAACAAATGCCATAGGATTAAAACAATTGAAAATATATGGTGTTATATCTATTCGACACTTTGAGAATGATCTAGGGATGGCATAAAAGTGCCAAAAATATTGAATCCATGAAGTACCAAAGCCACAAAGTGAGACATGTGGTAGAAGAAAAATATGACATGTGGCCCAATCAAATGGTGACAAGTGTCAAGATTGATGTGGCACATAAGGACTGTAAAATTCACAAATGAGGGTGACACGTGGTAGCCACTCATCTAGTGCCACACTAACAATGATGTCAACAAGAAACATCACTCCAAGAGTACATCCTTTGCGTATATCCATCTTCTCCTACTAGAAAAACTTCCCGAAGCGTCGAAGGCCAAAGTCACAAATAATCAAATACCTAGAAAGAGAGAGATCCTTTGTGCCTAATTCTATAGACCCAGCTCCTAGACATATGAAGGTTATCAAGCAAGGAGTGTTGATACACCCTTCAGTGGAATTTTCTCTAGAAGAGTTGGAATACTGCAAAGGCATGAGTCCCTAAACACTGAAGTCCCGAAATGAATGAGAACCATCCATATCAAATGAGAAAATAAAACATGATCGTCAATATTGATAAGTGATTAAGCACTCGTTTGGATTAGAGCTTAGTCACCTCCTATGGTCATATAGAATAAAGGTCCTAAAAGTGCGTTTGTGCGAATTTTAACATAAAAAGGAAGAATTTTTCCTCTGTCATGAAGGAACCTTGAACTAGATAGGATTTGGATTCTGTCCTGATTGATATTGAGTGATCAAATTAATCTAATGCATTGGAAGGCTAACCGAAAATCTCAAATATGATATGTTGGAGAACTAGGGACGCAACAAAATCTTAAGAATAAAATAAAAATACATGGGATCGAATTAAAAGAAATCGATCCATACCTATGATCAATTTATGAAATCCCTCTTACTAAAAAAACTTTCACGTTACTACGTGAATAATAATAGAAGGAGATATTAATTCTAAATTAGAAGACA